>JAWQFJ010026883.1:37500-42500 GCA_034096865.1 Theodoxus fluviatilis | reverse complement strand
CCTTCAAGTCTTCTTTCTCGACAGGCCCAGGGTTTGTGGTGTATGCTTCGTCTGCTGTAGTTTAATAAGAATTATTTCCCCTTTATCGCGTGTTATGGAAAGCGCGAAATGATTGGCCAATAAAAATAAGCATTGTCTCTTCTTTGTCCACCTACACAATGGCTCGTGTTGTTTTGCTATCACCTTTAATCACAGAGCCCTTCGGACCATCATGATGCAACAGGGTTGACCTCCACATCTGATGCCAAAAGAAGCAGCTTTGAACTCTCATAATCCTATGGGCAGAGGTGGATCTTGCATGGTTATCTATTGTGTACAAATTCGGCCTGGTGGAGATCACCCGCAGACATGGCAGCTTGAAACGAAGCCTCGGATGAGCATAGCTCCTGCCAAAGTGATGAGAACAAGAAGGGCAAAGCCCATACGACTCACATGCTTGACCTTGGCCTTTACATGACCTTGACCTTTCCATGACCCTGACCTTCAGGTGACCCTCAAGGTCAAGGTCAAACAACTAAACCGAGCAATGACATTATACACTAAGAACTGCTTTACACATTTTTCCTACCAAAATACATGTGGCCTTGACCCAAGGTCAAGATCATCCAAGGTCATGCAACACAAAGCTGTTAATTCAAGACATAGGAAGCAAAATGGTGCTTATTGGCACTTTCTACCATGAGATATGGTCACTTTTAGTGGTTCACTACCCCATTTTGGTCACATTTCATAAGGGTCAAAGTGACCTTGACCTTGATGATATGTGACCAAATGTATCTCATGATGAAAGTATAACATATTCCCCACATAATTATTAAATTTGAAACAGTTATCTTCCATAGTACAGGGTGAAGGTCACTTTAAAATATGTATACAATCCAACTTTGAAGACCATATATAGGTGAGGTATCCAATCTCAAAAACGTTAGAGAAAATTGAGAAAATGTGAAAAATTGCTGTTTTTTAGACAACATTCATGGCCCCTGCGACCTTGACCTTGAAGCAAGGTCAAGTCACTATGTATGTTTTTTGAGGCCTTGTCATCATACACCATCATGCCAAATTGGGGGTTGATAGACTTAATAGTCTCTGAGAAAATCCAACGTTAACGTTTTAAACGGACGCCCGGACGCCCGGACGCCCGGACGCCCGGACGCCCGGACGGACGAAACGGGTGAGTACATAGACTCACTTTTGCTTCGCATGTGAGTCAAAAATGGTGAGGAGTAGAGTAGAAAGAGTCTTTCAAAACCATACATCGAACTCGTCTTCAGGGTCGTACTCGGAATCAGTTACAGGAGGGACGAGGGCGCGTACCTGGAGCGAACGTTTCGATGCGAGCTCGTCATACCTATAACTCAACTCCCATGGCGAGTAGAGTGAAGAGCACAAACTCAGTTCAAATACTTGGCAAAGAAATCAACGATTCGTCGCAGAAAATGGAAAACTAGTTCTTCACACAACTCGCAGTACTCTGGAATGTTTTATGTTGCGATGATTCACAACGCGAAGGTTTTTAGAAAAGTAAAAACGGTTATCCAGCCGTTGACCCTCCGCGGAGGTCTGTCAGTAAACGTCTATTTCGGTCAGGTGCAAAGGCGCAAGTGAGAGAAAACGAGAGAGAGAGAGAGAGAGAGAGGTGGGGTGGGGGTGGGGGTGGGGGATGGGGGGAGAGAAAGAGAGAAAGAGACATATACTAGTGATGGATGGATGGATGAATGGATGGATGGATGGATGGATGGATGGAGTTGTACGGCCTATCAGCCTTTGTAGGCTATGTAATAGTAATATTAATAATGAGTATTTATATAGTGCTTTCCGTGCACAAAGCGCTTTACAAAGTTTAAAAAGAACATAGCCACACAAGCAAACTGCAAATAACTATAGCAACAAAAAGGCAAGATAAATCCGCAAACATACATCAATCGTGCAAACATACATGCAAAAACTGGAAAAGCAACAGAAACATACTGACAAGCAAGACTAGACAGGAGGCACACACCTGATAAAAAAATACCACAAGTGTGAAAATTACTGATGCAGAGGTTTTTCAAAGTGTTGTGTGAAAAAGAGGGTTTTGAGGTTAGACTTAAAGGAAATGAGATCTTGGAAATGTCAGACTGAGCGGGGGAGAGAGTTCCATGCGACGGAGCAGAGTGAGAAAAAGCTCTTCCGCCGTGCTGATCGCGAGTGTAGGGTTTGATATTAAAAATTCCAGTATCAGAGGATGAGCGGAGTGATCTTGCGGGGGTGTATAGTTCGAATGGTTGTGAGAGGTATAGAGGAGCAGAGCCATTAAGCATGAAAATCACTGGTTAGAGGAAACGCAAATCAAATCACTAAGTCCCTATTCCTTCGTCTTTTACGAATTGCGTAGGTAAACGCGGTGGATCTATTCTGACCCCCAATTCATAGGGGGCCAAAAGTGAGAGAGAGAAAGTGTGTGTGTGTGTGTGTGTGTGAGAGAGAGAGAGAGAGAGAGAGAGAGAGAGAGAGAGAGAGAGAGAGAGAAAGAGACAGAGAGAGTGGGGTGGGGTGGGGTGGGGTGGGGAGGGATGAATGGATGGGGGGATTAATTAGTCGAGGCCTACAGCCCCTCACAAGCTGAAGAATATACAGCACAGCTTCATCAAGATTCAAGGCAAGTTCATTTCACCCCAGAAAGCATTTCTCAAGTGTGAGCAACGACACTTTTTTTAAATGCGTACATGATAAGTGGAATGTGACAACTCCTTATATAAAACTTATCACTGCCTTTGAGAAGATGGACGGAAGAGTCTGTATGTCTACAAGTGGTAGTGATATTGCTCTAGACGATGCAACAGAAAATGCTTTAGTATTCTTTTATCTCTCTCTACAATCAGGACACAGGCTTTGAAAGCCTTTCTGATGCTGAGCAAGCAGCCACTACAGGCGTTTTGATTAGCACTGCAAGGAATACCTGTCTGCACCAGAGGCATGCAGTCTTTGTGTCCAGCATAGTGGTAACTGGTACCTACAGTTGGGCATTATAGTGGTTCAAGCCCTTCTGGGTGTCTTTTTGTCTACATTTTCATTACACCCGTCTGTGACTTCTATGTCGTGTCATTTTTAGTAAAAATGTTTTTCACCCTTGAAGTCCAGCAATTTCTCCCAATGTTAATACAAGAGAAATATACACCATGCAAGAGAATCTATCTTCTTTCATTACACACATTGTTGTTGTGGTAACCAGGTCAAGTTTCCAGCATTTGCTGAAACACGACGGTGACATATCGACATGGCTTGACCGTCACATTATCTTCTTGCAGAAAAAGTATTGTCCAACAAGAAATCCGACAAATACCTACCGAAAGTTGTGAAAGATCAATCTCTAAACACCTTTTGTTGTTCTGGAAAAGAAAAAGAAATCAATAAATCCACAACCGAATGCATGCATGCAACTAATGTCTATATTCATTTGTACACGAAGAAATGGGAATAATATCACCAACAATACATAAACATTAAACCAATGATATGGATGCGCAATAATTAAGAACGTGCGTTACAATGTCGAACGGTGATTGGTTTTGGTGGATGATATCTGCATCAAATCCAACGTAATGCAAAATGTTGAAACAGGGACAGTATGTGGTTTTGAAAACTTTTGTACATTGTCCTTGTAATTGGATGAAAATAGAGACAAATGGAACAAAAAAGAAGAAGAAACCGAACGGAAAGAGGAACAGGCAACTGTCAGGCCCCCCCAGAGAGATGGACGAAAGAGCTGACACTAAGTCAGACATATGTCAAAAAAGCAATATATCTTGGCTTTGTTCACTCGGACAAACATGCACACGAACAGACACACCGATCCGAATAGAGACACGCAAACACAAAGATTTCGACCCGCAAGCACACAGACTCAGATGTCACGCAGGGAGATACACACACGCACAATCTACGTTGTCATCATGGCAGTCTGTCGTTATCGATGGACGATGTCGGGGGTGCCTGCGATGCAGAGCAGTCCTAACTCCAACGCACAGCCCATGGCACTGTGGGCAGGCCATGGGTGTCACCGAGGCTCTAGTTCAGTGGTTGAGTCCGATGCACACGACACTACAAAGCGACAGTGTGCCTTTGCTTCACGCTGTGACTAGTCTTCTTTGTACGAGTTGGTACTGCTGAGCTACATGATACTGGATGGCTACTATTATGTAAATCAGTGTTTCTTATCCCTGGATCTCTTTTCTGATTGGTTGATTGATGGTTGCCCCGCTGCTTTGACGCCGGCAAATAGACGGCTTTCTATTCGAGGCAGCGAGTTTTCTTTTACTCACGCAAGATCTGCTTGCTGCTTCGTCGCGCCGTGGCGCGTGAACCACGGCTGAATGCAGTACGACTCTTGGGAGGCAGACAGACAACTAATGAAGAAGAAGAAATTCATAGATGTTTCATCAACATTTTGGGCAAAATGCCTTGAATGGGACTTGCTTGGTTTGTTGTTTTCATCTTTTAAATGCCAATCTTTTAAACGGAGCGGCTGTCTAATCTATACTGTTGAATAAACAAGAGATTTGGCTTTGATATATAACATTCAATAACAAGCTGATAGCGCCCATGTATTGTCATTGTGACTCTCCACCACAAGTAGAGTCGGATGTTTATTTACTTTTGGACATTCTGAGCTCTGTATGTGGTCGTAAAGTAGAGATTTGTTTTCTTTTGCCACGACGTAAAAAGCTGGAAAGGAGGAGAATAGCGGCAAAGCTATGAGCCACTGAGAACTGGTGTCCACTGGTATGACGTATTGAGAAAATGGGATTCAAAGTTGAGGCAATACGTATGAGGTAATTCTGTGTTGTGATTCATCATGGTGGCCATTTTGAAAGTGGCATATCGGCTAGGCTGACCAGCTGGACGGCTGTCGATGGAAAGGTCAAGAAGACCCGATGTTGTGCAATTGAAAATGAATATAGGTTTCGACCTTTATCAAATGCTCGATACTGACATACTAACCCTTCTCACAGTATTTG
>JAWQFJ010026883.1:25000-35000 GCA_034096865.1 Theodoxus fluviatilis | reverse complement strand
GAAGTGCAGAGAATGCAAGGAGAAACTCAAATAAAGAAACTGAGATGCTGGTTGGATGATGACTTTGTGAATGTTCGTTGTAGAGATGAGAATCTAACACACACATTCCAGAATCATCCGCAGGTCTAGCAGATGTGCCGTTTCAAGAAAATGGACGAGTATCCAACACTTTGTGACAATGAGGTGATCATTTATTGTCAACAACAAAAACAACAACAACAACAACAACAACAACAACAACAACCGATTGTGGCAAGGGGATCAGCTTGTCTCCTTTCCTGACGGTGGCAAGAAACGGACATACAACCGTGGGAAAAATTATTAGACCACTCAAGGTTTTTTCTCTTCATTTACTCAAGTGTCAGCAACGACAAGTCGCACTTTTCAGATGAGAAAACTGTTAGCACATAAGAATGCAATCATTTCACATACAATTCAATGGCACAGTTACAAAAATACAACTTTTTTTTGGCAGCTGCACACTAGACACGTTCAAAAATGCCTTTAATAATTTTTTTAACCTCTCAACTATTCAAGAACTCTAATTACAGTAAACCTTTCTTAATTTTTTCAACGAGATATGACAAAAGGTGATTTTAACGTAATTACCGCACCTAAAAACTTGCCTTGCGATGGCCAAATAGACCAGAGATCTGTCTAGGAATGATCGTCAGGGCTTTAGCCGTACAGTACAAAAATAGAAGAAAGAATACAGCTAGATGAGGATTGCTGAAAGAATTGGCGCATCCAAGACAGCAGTACTGCATATCATAAGGAAGTACAGAGCCCAAGGACAACTGGCAATTTCAAACGAACAGGTAGAAAGAGACTGAGCACTGTCAGACACGACTGTGCAGTCATCAGAGCATCTCCTCCTAATGGACGAGCCACCTCTCTAAAGCCAAAAAGGCAATGTACGAAACACACTGGCAATCAATGTTGCTGGAGAATGATCTTCCTGCGTGTAAAGCTAGAAAGAAGTTACTTGTGACTAAACAGCAAAGGAAACAGAATGCAGTGAGGCCAAAACCACAGAAATTGAACTGTTGAAGTATGGTCTAATAATAAGTTCACTGACAATTCCAACTTTTAGCTTTATCAAACACCAGGTCATTTCGTAATGCGCAAAAGGCCTGGATAATCTTACAAGCCTCAACAGTGAAACACCGAGGTGGATCCATCATGATTTGGGGAGCAATGTCAGCCTCTGGTGTAGGTGTCCTGAAGCTGTGTGGAGGCCGCATGAACAATGCTGCATACAGACATGTTTGGGACCAAGCCATGCTTTCCCCTGCACAGCTACTATTTCCCATTGGTCAGGAGTGGGCACTCCAGCAGGATACTTCACCATGTCGCACTACAAAGGCAGTCCGCCAGTGGTTCAATGACAATCATGTCGACGTACTGCCATGGCCAGCTCCATTACCTGACACGAAGCCCATAAAAATATGTGGGACATCATTGTCAAAGCTGTTCAAGAGGACAAGCAGAGCAACAAGAAAGAACTGGAAGGTGTTCTGAGGCAGAAGTGAGCTGAAATCACCCTGAACTCGGGGTGGGGGGTGGGAGAACTTGTCTCTAAAATGCCATCGTGAGTGAAGGTTTTGCTTAAAGGAAGAAGATGGCCTACCAAGTGCTGAGGGTTTGAAGCTGCCTGTAATGGGGAACGTTGTTTCCCAGGTGTCTTACTTGAGATAGACTTGGTTTTTGCTGGTTGGTAGTCCGGCGGCTGTGTGCGTTTTTGCAGTGAATGTTTGGAGTGAGTAGAAATTGAGTTCTGACCCGAGGGTGGTGAGTGACGTTTGCTCTGGGGTCTGACTAGTGGTGAATTCGTGAGTTAATTATGAGATGATAGCTATGTTAACGAGAGAAAGCAGTCTGCCTATTGCAGTCTGCCTATCCAGAGGAGCGAGGAGAGGTCAGTCGGCCTGAGTCAGCCGTGAGTCTGCCTGCTGGAAGGAGAGAGAGGAGAGGTCAGTCAGCCGTCAGTCGGCCTGAGTCAGCCGTGAGTCTGCCTGCTGGAGGGAGAGAGGAGAGGTCAGTTTGTCTACGGTGAAGAGAAGAAGAGATTAGTCTGCCTGAGTCTGCCTAAGTCGGCCTACTGAGAAGAGAGGGGAGAGGTCGGTCAGCCGTGGGTCAGCCGTCAGTCTGCCGTCAGTCTGCCGTCAGTCCGAGTATGGAGAAGAGAGAAGACCGAGTGCGGTCCGCCTGCTGAGAGACAAAAAAGAAGACAAAGAGAAGAGAGAAGCAGACGAAGTGAGGAAGACGAAGAGAAGAGAAAAGCAGATGAAGAGACGAAGAAGATGATGAAGAGTAGAGAGAAGACGACAAAGAGCAGAGAGAGAGAGAGAGAGAGAGAGAGAGAGAGAGAGGCAGAGCGCGGGCAGAGGTGGAAGGTTAGTGCAACCCCTTTTATTCGGGTCGATAGTTTGTACTTGTCAAGGGCTGACCTGCGTATTTTATGTTTATATTAGCAGAAGGCTGACCGATACTGTTTTATGTTTATACTAAAAGGCTAACCAATATTTTACTTGTGCTGCTGTGTTTTATTTTTATTTTTCCCCTTGGGAGTGAAATAGCGGAAGCATTAGGTGTACATTTTATGAGATTGAGGTTATCGAGGATGTTGTAGTTGAACCAGATAACTGAGTAACATTCGTTTTACTTTTATTTTTATTTTCTACCCCTGTTACGGGTATGTTTTTGTGATTGGTCATAAAGACATGTACTTAAACCTGGGACCGTGTTGTTTCGATTATGGATTCCCGTAACACTGCCTCAATGCATGTGTGACGTTGCTCCTCCTGTGTTCTGGAAAAACACTGGCTCGGTGCTACATGCACTTGTCTAGGGGATTAATTCTTGTGGAGGAGAAACGCAACAGGTTAATTTTCCTTTCAAACTCATGCAATGACGCAAGAGGACACAAGGTGATAATTAAGAAGGAACTTTAATGATTCTGGAAGTGATTCAAAATAATGATTGATAAATCAATTTGCATGCATGAAACTCCTTTGTTCAATCCTAATTTTAGCCAGCCAGCCTTTTCTGTATCATGGTAAAACTTATCTGAATTCACTGAGTCCGTTCTGTGGAGGAATGATGAAGGGTGTCAGGGCGGTGTGACCCTGTGGTTGTCTCTGCTGAAGGGGGTCAGGGCAGTTGACCCCGTGGCAGCTCCAGAAGGGGGTTGTCTTTGGAGCGTCGAAGGGGGTGTCGACGGAGGCATTTGGCGGGTCCTGCAGAGTTGAGGGTTGAATCAGCCTCGTCTCTCCTCACGTCCGTTCTGGTGGCGGGGTCAGGGTCATCTCCGCTTCGGTTGCAGCTTGTTAGCGAGCGGCTGCCCGCATCTGCTCCATCCAGGGGGGCTGGAGGCGGTGGGTTGAAGGAGGGTGGGGAGGGGAACCATTCCCTGTCCTCCCTTAGGTCAGACTGGCCTTAACTGATACCATGATTGTATTCTCTCGCTCCCAGCAGAGGGGCAAACACCCAGTCCCCAAACACGCCAGTCCCCAAACACGCCAGTCCCCAAACACGCCAGTCCCCAAACACGCCAGTCCCACTAGCAGACTGCTGTCTGTATTTATCCCCTGCTCCCATGTCTCCATTGAGAGTCTCAGAGACTCACCAATGGGAAGAAGGAGATGTTTGGCGCCTGCTGACTAAGCACTTTTCTACCGCCCAAACTCTTAAAAGTTCACTACTCTGGGCCAATGGGAAAGAAGAGAAAATTGGCGCATTTTCGTCCCACTGTGTTCAAAGTCTCTCAGCAGCACAAGCTTGGTGCCCAAACTGGAAACCGGTTCACTGTTTCCACAAGACTTCACCACAGTAATCTCTTTTCAAGGCATGGCTGGTTGCTTAACATACTACATTTATTTGAGGTCTGGCTGGCTTCTATATCATTAAGTATTCCTTACTTAAAACATGCATAAACACACAATTCATAGTGGTAGTGGTGTGATGCTTCAGTCTTAAAAACACGCTTAAATCATTAAAGCAATAAAGAGGGTAAAACATGAATCTGTCACACTCCCCCACCCTTCAAAGTGAAATTTTCTTACTGAGCTTAACAAGAAAATTTCAAAACATAGACTCAGATGATAAGAACTATCCATAACTCTATTCATGTGACAGCACATCAGATAGTCACGTTATCACTTCCTAGAACATATGCAACTCCAACAAAAGATTTGGGAGAGGCAAGTCTCCACTCAAGGGTAAAATTCTTAGCACTTGGTCGTGCCTCAGTCGGTGCAATTTATTTACAACACATGATAGAAAACGTCTGGGGCTGTCAACTCATCATCAGCATTGTTGCTGCAAAAACTTCAGTGCAGTCTACCAGTCCATCCGGTCTCAAAACCAATTCGCTTTTAGCAAAGCCACTCAACATAAAACATGTCAAAACTTCGGTATACACTTCACCACTTTGACAACCAAAAAAAAGCATTCTCCCTGCAAACTCTACAGGGTAAGTCTACAGAAATCAAGGGAACAAAAAGAGGTTCCTTTTCCTCTCTAACAGTAGGAATTTACAACAACTACTATCGTCTGTCTGACGATCCGCCTATTTATTCGCCTCTTACGAATCGCGTAGGGGACGCGGTGGGACAATTCTTAAACAACCCCGTACCCACAGGGGGAAAATGGAACTGCACTTCAATGAGCTGTACTCTGCTCAACATGATACCCTTCAACGACTCCAGTTCATAGAGAAACATTAGCATTCTCTCTCAAACCACTCAAATGACAGTGCACCCATTCTCCAAGCCTAAACTTCTTCTTCCTTGATTTCCACTCATACCACTTCCTCTCTCGCTGTTTTGCTTCTCCTCGACATGCAGCAGCACACCTACCGCGTTCATCACTCTTTCTTTCCAACTGCTCAGAAAGGAAAACACATCCACATGTTTCTCCTGATCTTTCTCCCCTGCTTTCATCATTTCCTCTCTCAAATCACGCAGCCTTTCAACCCTTGTCTCCACACAAGGCTCAGGCTTCCCATCTATCTCTCCCTTGACCTCTATCTCTACTTTCATCTCTACTTCTTCTTCCTCCATCTCTTCCTCAACTTCTCCCTCAATTCCCACACACACTACTCTCTCCTCCACTTTCCCTAGTGGTTCCAACCCACACCTCTCTGATCCACCACCTCTCTCTCGATCATTAGATCGACCACCACCCATCACAGGTGACAAAAACGAGTCTTCTAACTCCACATCAGTCTCTTCACAAGACTCACACTTGACCTCCATCGTGCATTCCTCCCTAGAAACATGCCGCTGTTGCACGCTCATCGCTCCTTCATCCGTCCTCTCTTCCCTTTCTCTCCCACACTCGTCTTCTCTCTCTACTCCCACTAACTCTTCTTCTCTGCCCCTTTCTCCACTCCCTCTAGCACTTCTTCCTTCATAGTGCTCTCTGCCTTCTCACTAATCTCATCATGAAGCTGGTCCTCCAACTTCACCTCTGAATTCTCCATCCTCTGCGGGGTGGACCGTGTCAACACCCTATCTCGGAGTACTCCATCATCCTCTCTCTCAGACTCACTCTCCCCACTCTGGAGGGCTTTGAGCAACACAGGCTCCCCTATCTCACATGCATGACTAACAAGTTCTCCCGGGGTGACTATCACTTCCCGGCCTGCTAGATCATTCCCCAACATCACATCAACACCTGGAACAGGTAACTCCTTCAACACGCCAACTACTGCATGACCACAATAAACATTTGTCTTCAGCCTTACTTCATGTAAGGGAGTGGAATGACCACTACTGCCAACGCGTGACAACACAACTACACCACCCCAGCCTGTCACTCGAACTCTCTCCCCAGTGTCCGACTCTCCCCAGTCTGACAGAACCCCAGACCGCACTAACGTGATTTGTGCGCCGGTACAACGACGCACCGTGATAGGTACTTCCCTTTTCCCCACACACAATTTCCCCGTGGACACATACGGAGTGAAACACTCCTCAACATGCTTGAGTCTATGTTTCTCACACGACCCATTCTCTCCATGCTCCACTCCACCCACGGTCTCACACACCGGTCGGCTATCCTCTAGCACTACGCCAAGGTTTCTCACCAAAGCTACCCGAGCTCCAGGGTCATGAATCAACTTCACTCTACAATCCTTAGCTATGTGCCCATTTTTCAGGCATCTGTAGCACTTGAAAACCCTGGGTGACCTGCTTCCACTTCGTTGCTCATCTCTCTTCTTTCTCTCCTTCCCACACTCATGCCTCCAGTGTCCAAATCTAAAACATCGATAACACTTGACATCTCTCTTCCCATCTCCACATTCTCTCTCTCCAATTCTCCAGGGCTCATAGGCTGGAAGAAGCTCTTCTTCTCTCTCTCTCTGCATCCACCTCTCCATCTTTCTGCAATCTCTCTCTCACTGCAGACGCTTATCTCCCCATGCTCAGGTTTCACACCTCTCCATCTCACTGCACAGTCACAACTGTCTATAAGGCTTCACACCTCCAATCAACACAACTAAGGCTTCACACCTCAAACAGTACAGGTGAGGTTTCTCACCTGCACCACTACCTGTTAGGTTTCCCACCCACAGCAACACTGATTAGGATTCCCACCTAAACACATGTGAGATTTCTCACCCACAATGACTTAATTAATCAGGCTTCACACCTTTGATGAGGCTTCTCACCTTCATCGTTAATTAAGCAGGCTTCACACCTGTCATCACAAATAAGGTTTCACACCTGAATCAACACAAATAAGGTTTCACACCTTCATAATCACAGATAAGGTTTCACACCTGCTCACACCATAGCATGGGTTTGACCACTACGGCAATCTCTGGCGTAGTGGCCAAACCTCTGGCATTTATAACACTGCTCTCACTGCTTGTCAGCTCCAATAAACAAACTCCTTCTATCTCAACTCCAGTTCTCTCAGACGAACTGACGCCTACTGACATCTCCCCATGCACAGACACTTTCGCCTCACCAACCTCACAACGTGCTGCCAACACGAAGTTAATCATTATTTCTCACAACTCCCCGCCTTTTTAGTTCCTCCGCTCACCACCAAGCCAAAATGTTTCACTAAATCATCCAGCCCTGCCCTGTCTAGTGACAAAATATCCTTCACGCTAGGCCTACCCTCTATCACTTTAGCCATAGCGACACAGGAAGAACCCACAGGCAGTACAAAAAGGTCACAGAGCAACTTCAACCTAAATTCATGCAATCAAAAAAATAATGCAGGCAGCAAGATTTCACATGTGAGGGTACCCTCAACAATTCTATCAATGCATGATGAGTGACATATCATGACACAACACAACAGTTTCGACCAAAGGGAGTGTCTACTCTGTATCAGAGATAGAAAATTTCCACAACTACATTTACTGACTTAAATCCCGGACGAGCCCCCATTTCTGTGACGTTGCTCCTCCTGTGTTCTGGAAAAACACTGGCTCGGTGCTACATGCACTTGTCTAGGGGATTAATTCTTGTGGAGGAGAAACGCAACAGGTTAATTTTCCTTTCAAACTCATGCAATGACGCAAGAGGACACAAGGTGATAATTAAGAAGGAACTTTAATGATTCTGGAAGTGATTCAAAATAATGATTGGTAAATCAATTTGCATGCATGAAACTCCTTTGTTCAATCCTAATTTTAGCCAGCCAGCCTTTTCTGTATCATGGTAAAACTTATCTGAATTCACTGAGTCCGTTCTGTGGAGGAATGATGAAGGGTGTCAGGGCGGCGAGACCCTGTAGTTGCACTGCAGAGGGGGTCAGGGCAGTTGACCCGGTGGCTGCTCCAGAAGGGGGTTGTTTTTGGAGCGTCGAAGGGGGTGTCGACGGAGGCATTTGGCGGGTCCTGCAGAGTTGAGGGTTGAATCAGCCTCGTCTCTCCTCACGTCCGTTCTGGTGGCGGGGTCAGGGTCATCTCCGCTTCGGTTGCAGCTTGTTAGCGAGCGGCTGCCCGCATCTGCTCCATCCAGGGGGGCTGGAGGCGGTGGGTTGAAGGAGGGTGGGGAGGGGAACCATTCCCTGTCCTCCCTTAGGTCAGACTGGCCTTAACTGATACCATGATTGTATTCTCTCGCTCCCAGCAGAGGGGCAAACACCCAGTCCCCAAACACGCCAGTCCCCAAACACGCCAGTCCCCAAACACGCCAGTCCCACTAGCAGACTGCTGTCTGTATTTATCCCCTGCTCCCATGTCTCCATTGAGAGTCTCAGAGACTCACCAATGGGAAGAAGGGGATGTTTGGCGCCTGCTGACTAAGCACTTTTCTACCGCCCAAACTCTTAAAAGTTCACTACTCTGGGCCAATGGGAAAGAAGAGAAAATTGGCGCATTTTCATCCCACTGTGTTCAAAGTCTCTCAGCAGCACAAGCTTGGTGCCCAAACTGGAAACCGGTTCACTGTTTCCACAAGACTTCACCACAGTAATCTCTTTTCAAGGCATGGCTGGTTGCTTAACATACTACATTTATTTGAGGTCTGGCTGGCTTCTATATCATTAAGTATTCCTTACTTAAAACATGCATAAACACACAATTCATAGTGGTAGTGGTGTGATGCTTCAGTCTTAAAAACACGCTTAAATCATTAAAGCAATAAAGAGGGTAAAACATGAATCTGTCACAGCATGTATGAATTCACCTAAATTGGTTAATGTAGAAACATTCATTTTCATGACATGTGTTCATGCTCCATTCAAATTACCAATGTTCCTAATGTGACAAACTTCTCTAACTTAGTTATCTTGGCAGGTTGCCATAGTTGACTTTAATCTCAATTTCAAATTGATTTAACTCTCAGGTGGGTCTAAGTGAGCACGAAACACCTACATATTCATGATTGTTAAACAATAATTTCAACCAAAATTGCATTACTGTTGATTACATAATGCGTGTAAGTCATGGCATTGCATTTCTGCATTGTGGTCTAATAATTTATTTCACAGCTGTAGATCGACCTCTGCAAACGTCACTCTGTTTCTTGGTACAGATGTTACAGAAACATTTAACGGGAGGTGCCTCCTCTGCGCGAGGGTAACTATTCCTTGTGATCTCTAGGAGATAAGAGACGAGAGGAATTGCATGACGAAGACGGTCAACAGCAGGTTGAAGGTTGCTGCTCACAAACGAGGCACACTGCCACACGACAAGAAATGCTTGGTAGGGAGCTCCAGAAAGGCCAATGTACTCTAGTCTCAGGGTAAACCTCGGGCTGAGATCTGCAGTGCTAGGGACGTGTACTTGAAGGGGGCTATCAGTATGGGTAACTGGCATGCCAAATTCCAAAACTGGTGTTTATTAAGCCAGAGCCGCGCTCGATGATTCACACATAAATGTTTGCATTGTTATTACAGCAAAATTAAACTCTTTTTAAAGAAAGCTATGCGTTCTACAATTTGACAAGCACTGAAACGGATCAATGTGCAACATTGTAGGCCTACTCGTTTCAGTGGGACATTTTTTTCCTTTTGAATTAATCACAAATGCCTTAGTGGATTAGTAGTTAATTATGAGTAGTATGTGCAGAAGAGAATAAGTATCAAAATGTACCTAGTTAAACATTGTCTTAAAAAATTGCAACCTGTGTCGTGGAAAGAAATAAGAAACAGTTTAGATATGATGCACAAAATTCCCGGGATCCATGCGGGAAATAAAGCTATAGCTTTTGATTGTTCAAACGCAACGTAAGAATTTGGTATAATTATACCCTCCCTCAATCTCTTTCTGTCTCTCTGTCTCTCTGTCTTTCTCTGTATCTCTCTCTCTGTCTGTCTCTGTCTCTGTCTCTCTCTGTCTCTCTCTGTCTCTCTCTCTCTCTCTCTCTCTGTTTCTCTCTCTGTGTCTCTCTCTCTGTGTCTCTCTCTCTCTGTCTCTCTCTGTCTCTGTCTCTCTTTATCTCTCTCTCTCTCTCTCTGCACTTTTGTAGACAACAGAAGTCAGTGCCGTCCCTCTGAGGATCGTAGCACCTCCCTGAAGAGACAACAGAAG
>JAWQFJ010026883.1:0-17500 GCA_034096865.1 Theodoxus fluviatilis | reverse complement strand
TCGTGCAGGAATCTCACCCGACCGTGCCTCGGGCGCAATTGTTGGATTCTGGCGGCGAATGTGGGGAATCCATTGCGCCAGCTTTCACACCTTGCCCATAGCACGAAGAAGGTCACGGACCACGGTGTTGTTAACAGTGCTGCCAGTTCACGTGTTGTTTGGTGGGGATTTGCCTCCACCAGCTGGCGCAGATAAGCATCGTCGACCTCGGATTGGTTGCCCGAGCAGGGTAGGTCCTCGAGGTCGGTCTCGCCTCAGCGGAAGCGGGCTGACCAAAACTGGGCGTTGTGTTGGGACACGGTGCCCTGGCCAAATGCACCGTTCATGCGACGACTTGATTCGGCTCCACTGAGGCCCGCCTTGAAGTCGTATATTATGAGGCCACGAGTGTAGAGTTTTGACAAGTCCATATTAGTAACTGGTGCAGTTGAAGATGATTGACGAAATTCTGATGCAATGTGTACGGGGACACACCCTTTATATACGTACAGATGAAAACGAGAATTATCCAGAACAGTCTCACATAAAAAGTTCTGGGAAACGACAGAAATTTCCCAACATTCTGATATGCGCCTAAACACGAGCCTTGGAAAGACTTAAAAACCATTAAAACTAAACATAACCTTGGACACACGTCGAAACATGTGAATAATCACACACTTTAAGCACACTTAGGAAAATGTGACTAAACACAAGTCTTGGACACAATTAGGCACAATTAGGCACAATTAGGAACATGCGACTAAACAAACACAAGCATTGGACACACTTAGGAACGTGTGACTAAACACAAGCCTTAGACACACTTACGAACATGTGACAAAATCCAAGTCTTGGACACAATTAGAAACATGTGATTGAAACAAGCCCTCGGACAATTTCGGAACACAGGACTAATTACAAACCTCAAGCACATTTAAGAATAAATTACTAAACACAAGTCTTGGATAATTTAGGAACATATAAGTATTTTCAAGCTTTCGACAAACTGAAAAAGTTACGACCTCTAAACATGCCTTGGACACACTTAAGAACATGTAACTCAAAAGCAAGTCTTAGGCACACTTAAAAAATTGTGATTAAACACAAACCTTGGACAGACTTAAGAACGTTATTACTAAACTCAAACCTTGGCTACACTTAGGAACATTTGACTACACATAGACCTTGGACACACTTATGAATATTGGACTACACATAAGCCATGGACACACTTCGGAACATGTGACTAAACACAAGCCTTGGGCACACTTAGGAACATATGACTAAACACAAGCCTTGGACATACTAAGGAACATGTGACTAAACAGAAGCCTTGGACACACTTCGGAACATGTGACTAAACACAAGCCTTGGGCACACTTAGGAACATATGACTAAACACAAGCCTTGGACATACTAAGGAACATGTGACTAAACAGAAGCCTTGGACACACTTCGGAACATGTGACTAAACACAAGCCTTGGGCACACTTAGGAACATATGACTAAACACAAGCCTTGGACATACTAAGGAACATGTGACTAAACAGAAGCCTTGGACACAGTTAGAAACATGCGACAAAACACAAGCCTTGGGCATTCTTAGGAATATGTGCCTAAACCCAAGACACTTAGGAACATGTGACTAAACACAAGCCTTGGACATACTAAGGAACATGTGACTAAACACAAGCCTTGAACACAATTAGGGACATGGGATTAAACACAAGCCTTCGACACATTTAGAAACATGTGACTAAACACAAGCCTTGGACACACTTAGAAACATGTGACTAAACACACGCTTTGGAGACACTTAGCGGAGTACCGAAGTGCACCCAATGACGTGCGTGTCGAAACCCGAAACGTCCGTGCGCCATTTAAACGTCATCCCAGATTTAAACAAGAGGCCAAATATACACATAGAATTGAATAGCGGACTCCATTGGTGTTGGCATGACCTTGATTAAATAGGAAAAATTGCATACACCAAATTCGTACATGAAGACATGCCTTCATTGTTTGTTTCTTTGTTTGTCTTTCGCAGCCGTATTCCCATAAATAAACGACGAGGACGAATCGTGTCCAGTGACAGTGGAAGTGGACCTCCCAGACCACCCATGAAAGACTCTCATTAAATTCTGAGATGTTTGCTAGTCTTCGTGTTTTCCTTATATTTCTCAGCATTTTCATGGGATATCTACAGCACGGCTTCGCAGGCATGTGCATGATCGCCTGCCTGTGTCTGCTGGTCAACACTACACTCACACAAACATAACCATGCATGCACACGCACGCAATTGTATGCACACAGAAATGGTCGCAGACTTACAAATACACAGTCAGACTAACGCACAGACACACACATACACACACACACACATTACACTAACACTAACACGCACACACACTCGCACACATGCACACACACACACACACACACACACAAACACACACACACACACACACACACAAACACACACACACACACACACACACACACACACACATGCACTCATATGCACACGGTCGCACATATGCACGGAGAAACGCATGCGCATGCTGACATTTACAGAGCACGTTACCCAACACGTTGAAACAGAAGTTGTACGCGGACAGAAGTGTGACAGTGGAAAATGCCCACAGGCAACCGTGACGTCATGCCACGCACTGTCGTCAGCTTTCTCTACCGTCTTGACCGGAAGTTGCAGTTTCCAAGCGCGCAAAGGAAACAAAACAAGGGACGGTGCCTAGAGAAAAAACGTCGCGTCGGAAAAGAAGGAAGGGAGGAGAAAGGGAAAGAAGCAAGGAAGGAGGGAAGGAAGAAAGCAAGGAAGGAGGGAAGAAAGGAAGGAGGGAGAGAAGGAAAGAAGGAAGGAAGCAAGGAAGGAGGGAAGGAAGCAAGGGAGGAGGGAGGGAAGAAAGAAGGGAAGAGGGAGGGAAGGAAAGAAGGAGGGAAGCAAGGAAGAATAGGAGGAGGGAGAGAAGGAAGGGAGGAGAAAGGGAAGGAAAGAAAGACAGAAGCAAGGAAGGAAGAAAGCAAGGAAGGAGGGAAGGAAGCAAGGAAGAATAGGAGAAGGGAGAGAAGCAAGGGAGGAGGGAGAGAAGCAAGGGAGGAGGGAGGGAAGGAAAGAAGGAGGGAAGCAAGGGAGGAGGGAGGGAAGAAAGAAGGGAAGAGGGAGGGAAGGAAAGAAGGAGGGAAGCAAGGAAGGAAGAAAGCAAGGAAGGAGGGAAGGAAGAAAGAAGGGAAGAGGGAGGGAAGTAAAGAAGGAGGGAAGGAAGCAAGGAAGAATAGGAGGAGGGAGAGAAGCAAGGGAGGAGGGAGGGAAGAAAGCAAGGAAGAAGGGAAGGAAGCAAGGAAGAATAGGAGGAGGGAGAGATGCAAGGGAGGAGGGAGGGAAGAAAGAAGGGAAGCGGGAGAGAAGGAAAGAAGGAGGGAAGCAAGGAAGGACGGAGGGAATGAAGCAAGGGAGAAGGATTATTATACAGCGTTTTTCGCAAAGTTGACCGGAGCGTTTCTCGCGCGAAATAGAAATCTGGAGCTCGCAATGGCTGTCATTGCTTGTTAAGATTGTTGTGATGTCACTCTGCGTGGATTCGTTCTGTCGGTCAAAGTCTGATGTTACTTTCATGAGAGTAGAAATGGCCTCTTTTTCAACTTGTCTCGTGTGTGCGTCAGTGCAGAACTTTGTGAAGTACAAATTTACCAAAATGTTCACTAAGATTGTTGTTGTTGTTGTTGTCATCGTTCTTGGTGTTGCGAATGATTTGCTATAATCATCATCACGTTATAAACGCTATCTACGTCTAACTTAAAAAGACAGCTTGGTTTTGGCTACCTAGTAAGTGCAAGTCAACTCTCTAGTTCCCGTAATATTCGCCTTCAACGAACCCAGTAGGGAGGCGTGGAGGGTCTGTTCTTACCCACCCCCCACAGGGGGTTTATTCTTACCCCCACCCACACAGTACACAGTACACAGTAATTTATTGCGCCAAGTGACATCATTTAAAAAACGAGCACGAGGAAAACTAAGTGGTGAAGGCTAAAAGAAACAAAACAAAAAGCCAAACACACGCATCGCTTACACACCCTAACACGCCGTTTATGCAAAAAACATGGACATTTCCCGATGTACCTCACTCACGACACACACGCAGCTGCACACAGACAAGAGATAAGACTGCACCTGAAACCAAAAGGGTTAACTGGTAAATGGGGCAATATACAATGAACAGTTAAAGTTACTATTTAAGAACTGTTGACAAAAGAGGAACAAACTAAGATGATACACCCACCCACCCACCCCCCTTTTAAGTGGCAATAAATAATACATATGAACAGAGACAAGACCACTAAGACGTACCCCCCACCACCCCCCCACCCCCATCCCACCCCCGTCACCACACAAAAGAATACAATAGAACAATACAAAAACAACCCTGCGCAAGTGAAAGCTACAAGAAGACCAACCCTTCCCCCCCCCACCCCCTCCCCCACCCCCCCCCTACCCCAACCACACTCAGTAGCAGTCCATATAACCCAGAGGAAGCACAAAAGAGAAAGTGGCACTGTCATAGATGTGGAGAAGTGTGTGCGCACCGCCGACAGGATCAGCGGCGGCAAAGCTGCCTGGGGAGGTTCTGGACAGCGTTGAGCTCCGTCACCGCCGTGGGGAAGAACGAGTTCTGAAAACGGCATGTGCGCGTTTTGAGGGACCTGAAACGACGGCCAGAGGGAAGGAGCTGGAAGAGGGAGCAAGCAGGGTGGGAGGGGTCCGCCACAATCTTACGGGACTTGCGCACTATGCGCTGGGCGTAGATAGAGGCTAGGGAGGGCAGATCACGGCCAATGATCCTGCCAGCAGCGTGCACGACACGCTCCAGCTTGTCTTTCTGCTGTTGAGTGGCCCCTCCGAACCACACACAGATGGAGAAGGTAAGAACACTTTCCACCACAGCACGGTAGAACTGGAGCATGATCTCCGGAGACAGTCCAAACTTCTTGAGCTGCCTCAGGAAGTACAGCCGCTGCTGGGCACTCTTATGGATGCCGTCAATGTTGTTGCCCCAACTGAGGTCGGAGGAGATGAGCGTGCCGAGGAACTTGAAACAGTCCACGATCTCAATGGCCTGGCCGCCGATCATCAGTGGAACGATAGGGGGTCTATTCTTACCCCCACCCACAAGGGGTGTATTTTAACTCCAACCCACAGGGGGTCTATTCTTACCCCCACCCACAAGGGGTGTATTTTAACTCCAACCCACAGGGGGTCTATTCTTACCCCCACCCACAAGGGGTGTATTCTAACTCCAACCCACAGGGGGTCTATTCTTACCCCAACCCACAGGGGGTCTATTCTTACCCCCACCCACAGGGGGTGTATTCTAACTCCAACCCACAGGGGGTCTATTCTTACCCCAACCCACAAGGGGTCTATTCTTACCCCCACCCACAGGGGGTGTATTCTAACTCCAACCCACAGGGGGTCTATTCTTACCCAACCCACAGGGGGTCTATTCTTACCCCCACCCACAGAGGGTGTATTCTAACCCCACACACAGAGGGAGCCGATTGGGATACAGCCGTGGAGGCCGCATTTCTACAGGACGTGGTAAACGCGATGACTTGTGGATAGCAAGTCTGAAGAAAAGCGTCAGTATGGGCCAGTGTTGTCCATGTTGAAGACACTTCACAGTAACGCGTTCACACAAATGAGGAGGTCAAGTCAAGAAGTAAGGACGGAAAAGGATGTCGCGTCGTTTGCGAACAGTGCAAAGGTCCAGGTGTATCGAGCTGTCTTCCTGCATTGCCGTAGAAAGAGGACAGCTGCGTTAATTACATCTCGTTTGCGCCTGAACAGGTAAACGTCTCTGCTAGAGATGACGGGTCTGTGAACAGCTGGCTGTAACGTACGGCCAGAGCTGCTCGATATCGCCATCATCAGCTAGAACCCCCGGCTGTGGTGTTTAGAGGGCCGTCTCCAATAGCGCTGCCAGGGGCGCCACCAAGAAGCCAAAGGGGCGACTAGGGCATGGGTCAGGGTCAGAGCAATAAGGGCAGGGTCCAATGCAAAACTTCAGGAAAGTTCATTATGTACGATCATTGCCAGTACTGGAGATATCAAAAATATATAAGCTATAATGTTTTGCAACGGAGTCCTACAATCTACATACTACTCATAGAAATAAGCTTATCACGTCTGGAGACAATAGAATAATGCATGAAAGTGATATTTATGCAGGAAATTTAATTCCGTTTGGAACGAAATGTCTGTATGCCTTTTGTATTTAAAAAACAACACATTTCTTTTGACATATTTGCCTGACATTTGGATAAGATATTCATGAAACATCGTACAACCGACCCCACATCTATAAAGTATCTAGCTTCATGTAAAATGTGAACTTTGACATTTGAAAGTTTGTTAACAAAACCATTTGTGTAAAATGGGAAATATCTCATCCTTTTCTTCAAAGAGCCACCACCTGCAGATATGCATCCGAGCAGAATATGCTGCTGGACAATCTTGAAAATGGTGACATCAGTTAAAACAAAAGCAACACACGAAACTGAGAAAACGTGGTTCTAGAGTGTTAGTTCTCAGCTGCTTTTCCACTTCTTCTGTATGAGCCGCACAAGGGAAGCACTACACACTTTTCTTTTACGAAGTACAAGACCTCCCTGTGGCACGCACAGCTATCCAAGAGCTTTCGCGTGGCGCTTCGTGTTTGTAGACATGTTTAGGAAACGCTGAGTAATGACTTCTATATGTCATGCATAATGAATTATTCTGTTCTCTCAGCCACCCCTTCTAAAACATGCGTCAGAAACGGATGCATTTTGAGGTGATAGAAAAGAGAAAGCACGAACTCAGCATGTCAACATCCTACACTGTGCCAGACATAAACTTGACTTTTCCCATCTTGAAATCTGCCCTTCAGATGCGACCGTGCGTCTACACTTTCCTGCAAATCATCATCAACTGGAGATTTTATTAGGAGAAGGCTTAATATTTCAGAGCTATCTGTACGTTACCATGTTGACGTCAATGGGGGTAGTCTTCTTCCATGAATGTGAATTTCTCAACAAAGCATATAAGGCTAGCTTCCTCTCCTAAGCTGACATTGATCACACTAGACCGGTTTGTGTTCTCAATAAGATTCTATTTTCTATTAACTATAAAACGTCCTTCCTGAATACTACATTGTACGTCTATCATTCTACCACCTCCTCTAAACTTATTGATTGACATGTGATCAGTAGATATTTCTTAGACGCACTTTTTATTACAATGCTTTGAGACATGACTGGTGTTAGAGGACGAGGACATGAACGCATGGACAAACCCTCTTGTAAATGAAAGCGGACTTATCTCGTGGGCCACGTGGTGCCTTGACACCCATCCTGCGTAAAGTGGCGGGCTCCTCCACTGTGCACTCATTCTGGTGTGGAGACGACCGGACACCATGAAGCTTGTGGCCCTGTTCCTCCTGTTTTGTCTGCTCGCCCCTGGCCTTTCCAGGCGGCTGGACCATGCAGAGAGAGCCAGTGAACTCGACGAGGAAGTGCCTGTAGGAACCCGTGTAAGTACAGCCGAACCTACTTATTACGTACCTCTACATTGCGCATGCCTCGTCAACAAGTGTATATTTGTGATGCACTTTTTTCTTCTTTTTGCTATTATATTTCAAATCTCGATACAACGTATACTTAATACGTATCCGCTCGATAATACGTATGTATCGTCAGTAACGACATCCAGCTTCACCTCGACATAGCGTACACGGCTGCAGCCTTTACACACTGTCCACCCTCGTTCAGCAGGCTGAACTTCTCCCAGGCTGGAGCCACTCTCAGGTTACATCTGTCTGCCCCTTCCCCCCAATGGCAGCTCTATGAAGATGCTACACCGGTAGATATCACGTGTCCGTCACACAACAGCAGAGGTGCATACCCTCTCGGATGGCGGTCCCCAGAGGTAGCAACCTTATATGCCGGTCTCTCCTCACCTCTGCTCATATAAATATATGTGATCTGGATGCTTGAAGTCTAAAGTAGCTGTCCTGAGGGAGGTTTTAACTGACTTAGCGGAGCAGTACGACCAAAGTTGGAGAAACCCCCCTCTCTCTCTCTCTCTCTCTCTCTCTCTCTCTCTCTCTCTCTCTCTCTCTCTCTCTCCCTCTCTCTCTCTCTTTCTTCTATTTCTATTTCTTCTCTCCACATTAAGACATATTGTTGACGTTCAAACTTGCAAAATCTTCTTCCATGCTCATATCCTATCTCACATTAATTATGCGTCAACAATTTGGGATGGCTGTAGTGACGCTAATTTGAAAATGCTGAAGTCATTGTATCGAAGAGCCTCTAAGCTTATGATAATAAATAATTCACTATCTACACATAACAAAATGAAAGAACTTAACATACTGCCTTTTCATAAGCATTTACAATTCAATAAATGTGTCTTAACGAAAAGAATTAATGATTGTGATGTGCCTGATTATTTGATAAAATTATTCCAACATTCAAATATTCGTGTACATACCTTTATAATACCACAACCTAGGATTGATTTGTTTATACATAGCCTTTGTTATTCAGGGGCTACTATGTGGAACACACTATCCAATTCTCTAAAAATTGCGTAATCTTTAGATAAATGTAAATTGAAACTACATACTTTTCTTATGTAGTCATCCTAGATACTTTCATCTTATTCTAAGTTCACTTTGTGGCTATTTTCAACGTGATATTTCGTTACCATGACTTGATTGTAACCTGTGTTATTGTGTGAATTTTGTGTAGGATAGAAGATGGGTGGGTGGGTAGAGGTGGGGGATGGGATTGTTTGTTTGTTTTCTTGTCTTAACAAGGGCTGGATGTAAGATAGACAGTTATGCCTAATTCATGTATTTTCCTTGAAAAATGAAGTTCAATCAATCAAACAATCTCTCTCTCTGTCTCTCTCTGTCTCTGTCTCTCTCTCTCTCGCTCTCTCTCTCTCTTACACACACACACACACACATACACACACACACACATACACACACACACGCACACTCCAATTTGTTATAGACATATTAACTTATATATAAGTGTTCCGATACAGTCAGAGGCGGTGAACTACCATGGGTTCATACCTGCACTGCTGTATGAATATACTATACATGCCACCTCGATGGCTGTAATATAATACCTGTTTTGACATTTCCTGTACATATGAATATCTGACTTAACCTGATGTATGTCAAGTTTGGTCGTCGAGCGAAAAAAGTCAGTTAGTCTGTCTGTCTGTCTGTCTGTCTCTCCTTCTCTCTCTGTGTCTCTTTCTCTCTCACTCCTTTTCTTTCTGTCTGTCTCTCTCTGTCTTTGTCTTTCTGGCTCTCTCTCTCTGTCTCTCTTTCTTTCTCACTCTCCTTTTCTTTCTCTTTCTCTCTATTTCTTTCTGTATCTCTCTGTCTGTCTTTCTGGCTTCTCTCTCTCTCTCTCTCTCTCTCACTCTCACTCTCTCGAAAATTTTTTATCTCTCTCTTTCTGTATCTCTGTCTCTTTTTATCTCCATATAACTTTTTGTTTCTCTCTGTATCTTTGTCTGTGTGTCTATATCCTTGTCTGTGTGAGTGTGCGTCTGTGTGTCTGTCTGTCTGTCTGAAAAGAAGAGTAGAAGACAAGCAACCGACTGTTTCTTTCATGAGCAAGTCTGGCCCTGAAGAGGGCCGTTTGGGGGTTGTACTGCCGCCGATGCGGGTAATCACCGCTACAGGATGGAGAGGCAGCGGGTTGGCAGGGGCGTGCAGCGATGCTCTGTATCCTTTTCGGCAAGCTTTCGATGCTGATGCTTCTTCATCAGGCCAAAGTAACAAGGCTGGCTGTGGAATGGAAATATATAGTGTGACAAGGGCAGGTGAAACACGTGCAGGGCGGCGAGGCAGTGAGGAGAGTTCAGTGAGGGAAGTCAGAAGGAGTGCTCTGCACCAACATCACAGGGCGGGAGAGATGAGTTTGAGCTCAGCCAATCTGCGTTGCTGTAGGTTCGTCAGTCCACCTATTAGCACACTGACGAGCATGTCAGATGTGGCGTGGCTCGGGAGATTGAAGTGCTCGGCCACAGGCAGGGGGGAACCGTTCCTGATGGTAGCGCGGTGGCTGTTCATGCGCTGGCGGAGCTGTTGGCTGGTTTCTCCGACATACCATGCGTCCCTGCACCCTCTGCGGCAACGGATGAGGTAGACCACGTGGCTGGAGAAGCAAGAGTACTGGCCCCTTACTTGGTGTGTCAAATGGTCTCTGACTATGGTGGTCTCGGTGCAGAGGATGGCACAGGTCGAACACCTGGCAGTCTTGCAGGGTTGTACGGCATCCACCGTAGAGTCGGGGAGCCGGCTGCGGACTATCCTGTCTCTCAGGTTGGGAGGTTGTCGGAAGGCTACCATGGGTGGCTCAGGGAGTACCTCCGAGAGGTACTGGTCGTGGCAGATGAGGTGTTGGTGTCCGAGTTCCCGTTGTAGCTTCTCCGCGCCAGTGAAGTACAGGGTGACGAAAGGAACTCGGCTGGCCTCAGTGTCACTCCTCCGACGGGTTAGCATGTCCGTACGATCCATGGAGACCGCCCTGCGAAACTGTTTGCGGATGGACTCCCTGCGGTAACCGCTGCGGAGGAGTGTGGCTTTCAGATCCTGTAGGTGGGCGTCCCGATCCATAGGGTCTGAGCAAATCCGATGGATCCGCAGGGCCTGTCCATAGGGGATATCCTTTTTGGTGTGTCTCGGATGGAAGCTGGTAGAGTGGAGCATTTGGCCGGTATCCGATGCCTTGCGATATAGGGAGGTGACGAGATCGCCTCCTCTTATCGAGACTCGTGTGTCCAGGAAAGTGACAGACTGAGAAGAGTGGTTCATCTCGAGTCGGATGGTTGGAAAGAAGGAGTTGATGGAGCGGTGGAAGTCCTCAAGGGCCTTTTCCCCATGGCGCCATATGATAAAAATATAATCTATGTACCAAACGTACAGGCTGGGTTTGAGGTTTTGTGTTGCGAGGAAATCTTCCTCGAATCTATATATAAAGAGGTTTGCATATGTCTGTCTGTCTGTCTGTCTGTCTATCTGTCTATCTGTCTGTCTGTCTGTCTGTCTGTCTGTCTGTCTGTCTGACTGTGTCTCTCTATCTATCTCTCTTTCTCTCTCTTTCTCCCTCTCTCTCTCTCTCTCTCTCTCTTTCTCTCTCTCTCTTTCTCTCTTTCTCTTTCTCTCTCACTTTCTCTCTCCTTAACCGTCCATGGATATATATCAAAAGAGGTCAGCAACTGATTGTATGCATACACAGCCATTTCCATCTTCTGTGTTCCGTCGTTTCCAGATAGCCGTGTTCCGTTCCCTTGGGTTCAGTGGACCTCGATAATAATTCATTCTTATTGACATGTTTAGATCTATCATGCACTATTTATCATCGAGGTTTTATTGTATATTCCCTTAATTTGTAATGATAGAAAAGCCTCGTGTAAATCAGACCCTTTCGGAAGGAATCAGGGATCATCAACATCATCATCAACATCATCATCATCATCATCATCATCATCATCATCATCATCATCATCATCATCATCATCATCATCATCATCATCATCATCATCATCATCACCACCACCATCACCACCATCACATACAGCACCAGCATCACCACCATCACATACAGCACCAGCATCACCACCACCACCATCATTATCCTCCTCCTCCTCCTCCTCCTCCTCCTCCTCCTCCTCCTCCTCCTCCTCCTCCTCCTCCTCCTCCTCCTCCTCCTCCTCCTCCTCCTTCCTCCTTCCTCCTCCCTCCTCCCTCCTCCCCCCTCCCCCCTCCCCCCTCCTCCCTCCCCCCTCCCCCCTCCTCCCTCCCCCCTCCCCCTCCCCCCCCTCTCCCCTCCCCCCTCCCCCTCCCCCTCCCCCTTCCCTCTCCCCCCTACCCCTCCTTCCCCCTCCCCTCTCCCCCCTCCCCCTCCTCCCCCTCCCTCCTCCCTCCTCCCCCTCCCCCCTCCCCCTCCCCCCTCCCCCCTCCCCTCCCCCCTCCCCCCTCCCCCCTCCCCCCTTCCGCCTCCCCCTCCCCCCTTCCCCTCTCCCCCCTTCCCCTCTCCCCCCTTCCCCTCCCCTCCCCCTCCCCCTCCTACCCCCTCCCCCCTCCCCCTCCTCCTTCTCCCCTCCCCCCTCCCTCCCCCCTCCTCCCCCCTCCCCCCTCCCCCCTCCCTCCTCCCTCCTCCCTCCTCCTTCCTCCCTCCTCCTCCTCCTCCTCCTCCTCCTCCTCCTCCTCCTCCTCCTCCTCCTCCTCCGTCAGTGTCGTCGTTAGCTTCGTCGTCGTATTTGAGATCTTTTTCAGTGCATTACTCGTAAATGTCGTCATAGTCGTTGTCATCCTCACTGAGTGGAACATGAGCGCATGAAAATGTTTTGACTGCACAGGCTTGCAACAAGATGAAAATATTTTGCGACCGAGATTCCGACTGCTGCAACCAGAACCTGCGTTGCAGGCGCTATCCGAGATTTGGGGTTCAAGTCTGCATTGTAAGTAGCTTCTACACAATCACCTTGCTTACATTGGAACACGTGACTACAAACAAGCTTTAAACACTTTTAGAAACATGTGACTACGCATAAGGCTTGGACACTCGAATATGTGACTAAAAACAAGCCTTGGATACACTTCTGAACATATGACTACACATAAGCCTTATATAAACTTAGGAACATGTGACCAAACACGAATCTTGGAAAGACTCAAGAACATGTGACTAAACACAAGCTTTGACACACTTAGGAAGATGTGACTAAACACAAACTTTGACACACTTAGGAAGACGTGACTAAGCACAAACTTTGACACACTTAGGAAGATGTGACTAAACAAGGGCGTGGCATGACCTTGATCAAATAAGTGTGGTGGTCGGTGGTAAGGTTGGAGTCAAGTAAGACGCAGGGTCAAAGTGGAGTTACTTTCCACTCTTTATTGGCCGTTGGTACAAACTCTTACTAAATGAACTTCTGGACCCGGGTGATGAAATTGTCTGTCTGGCTGTGTGCCGTCTTCCCCTTATAAAGAGGATGCACGGACCTCACAGGAGCCAGGGGGTGGATTGTTCCACAGATCCTAACCATGGCTCCTGGGTCGTGCTTCTATTTGGAAGAAAACAGAAATTACTTAATTGAACTCGCTTTGAAATTACTTCTTACAAATGTTGCCTCATTCAGCAGAACACAGTCTATTGAATGAATCATATGCCATTGCAAGTTGTTGTCTTACTTGAGAGGAAACATTAGATTTATTGTAAAAACTAGATAGTTTACCCGTCTCCACCTGTTCCCTTCTCCATTATTTCTTGTCTCCACCATTTCCCGTGTCCACCTCTTCCCGTGTCCACCTTTTCCCATGTCCACCTTTTTCCCGACTCCACCTTTTCCCGTCTCCACCTTTTCCCGTCTCCGTCTTTTCTCGTCTCCACCTGTTCCTGTCTCCCCCCCCCCCCCCCCCGGTCAAACCCCCCCGGCCTCACCCCTCCCCGGCCTCGCCCGACCCGGCCTCACCCTCTCCCGGCCTCACCCCACCTCCGGCCTCACCACCCCGGCCTCACCCCCACCCCCGGCCTAACCCCTCCCCCGTCTCAACCCTCCCCCCGGCCTAACCCCTCCCCCGTCTCAACCCTCCCCCCGGCCTCAACCCCCCTCGGTCTCAGCCACCCGCCATCACACCCCCCTCCCCCCCGGCCTCACCCCCAGAGTGGGAGAACGGCTCACTAGCCAGGTACACGATAATGTAAGGACTGACTGACAGGGCAGCTGCACCGACAATCAGACCACAGCAGAGGAGGGGTCGCAGAACGGTCAGCTGGTCAGCATGCCTTGCAGAACGGTTAGGGAAGGGGGGTTGAAGAGAGGTCTGACACACAGAATAGGGGGTGGGAGAGACAGAAGCGGGGATAACTGAATAGAGGATGAGCACAGCAGATGTACAATACACTTGGTGATAGGTGTACCTTATGACATGAACACAGTAAATGTACAATACACTCATCACATAAGGAAAAACACAGTTCGTACATAAAGCGGTATATTCATTGTTTGTTTGTTCGTCTGGTTTTACTGAACTCCAAAAGAAACGCAAGTTGAAATTTCAAGACATTTAATTTCATTCTTGTACATTTCATTTTGACGAGATCGAATCGAACGAATTTCACGACAATTGGTACAAAGCATCTTGGGGCAGTGTTCTTTGATTGTCACAAACAAAAAAACGTTACCGAACGAAAGTTCTCACCGCCAGGCTTAGTAACGCATGTGTCCCTCATTGGCGTTGACAAGGGCCTGACATCTGGCTCTCATGGAGCGCACTAGGCGGTTGACAGTGGCTATGTTGATGGTGGTCCAGATTTGCCTGATGGCCTGCTCCAACTGGGGTGCGGTTGTTGGCCTCGGCTGGAAGGCATTCAGCTCCCTTTGCACAATGCCCCACAAGTGTTCAATGGGATTCATATCCGGGCTCAGGGAGGGCCAGGGCATCACCCTGATGTTGTTCTGCTGCAGGAAGGCCGTGGTGGCCCTCGCGGTGTGGGGGCGAGCGTTGTCCTGCTGCAAGGAAAGGTTGCCGTGTAGCTGGAAGTACGGCACGACTGTGGGCCCCAGGACCTGGTTGATGTACCGCTGTGCATTCACGCCGTTTCCGCGCCCAGGGCCGATGCCTTGGAAGACCACGGGGCCCACAAGACGGTTGAGGCCTATCCCACCCCAGATCATGACGCTGGGGCCTCCCCAGGCGTTGTGTTGCAGGATGTTGTTGGCGGCGTACCTCTGGTTGCGTCTTCGCCACACCCTGATGCGGCCGTCCGCGTGGCTGATGCAGTAGCGGCTTTCGTCCGTAAAAAGGATGTCTCGCCACTGCCACTGGTTCCAGTTGAGGTGTTGATGTCCCCACTGCAGTCGCTGCTGCCTGTGCTGTGCAGTAAGCAATGTGCGGCGAGCAGGGCGCCTGCAGTACAGGTGGCTGGCTGCCAGCCGGCGTCGTGTCGTGAGACCCGAGATGCGAGCGCCATGGGTTCCAACGGTGTTCCTGGAGGTTTCTGTAGCCGGGAGGAACGGTTGGCGCAGGTGCTGACGGTAGATGACCCGGTCCTGGCGAGCAGTAGTCACACGAGGTCGTCCGCTTCTAGCGCCATCCCGGGTGCTGCCGCTGGCTTGGAATCGGGTCCACAGACGACAGATGGTCGAGGTTGCCACGCCCATGACATTTGCAACGGCAGCTGGGCGATTTCCAGCTTGCAATCGCCCGATTGCTCTCTCCCGGTCACTGGCACTCAGTCTTGGCATGCTTCTACTGTACAAATGGCTGATTTCAGACAGTGGACGGAGACAGGTTTTTGTTCCTTGTGTGAGCTGAGTACTGTTAACGAAAATAAAATCCGGTCTAGCAGCTTTTGTGTGGGCTGCACGAGCTAAAAACAGTCTCCATCTTCAGCACGCTGCAGGGAGCGCACTTTGGGCGCTGCACACGTGATTTTCACAGGCTACGTGCAGGACACTATGCTAACTCATGCTCGTGCATAATTTTCCTCTGAAACCCACCTTTAGTGCATGGATTTTAACAAAACCTTAAATAACTCTTAACTTGCGTTTCTTTTGGACTTCAGTCATTGGCTTGACATAAACTACGAGGACGAGTCTAGTCCAGTGACAGTGGAAGTGGACCTCCCAGACCACCCATGAAAGACTATCATTAAACTCTGAGATGTTTGCGTGTCTTCGTGTTTTCCTTTTAGTTGCCAGCATTTTTGTAGGAAATCTACAGCACGGCTTTACACACACGTGTTTGATCGCCTGCCTGTGTCCGCTTTGACTATGCATGCACACGCACGCAAATGTGTGCACACATAAATGGTCGCACTCTTACACATACACAGGCAGGCATACGCACGCAAGCACAAACACACACACACACACACACACACACACACACACCACACGCAAACACACGCACACACACGCACACACACACACACACACACACACACACACACAGACAGACACATACACCACACACACACACACGCACACACACGCGCGTGCGCACACCCGCACACGTATGTCTTGATGCAGACTCAAACCCACTCAAACCCACTCAAGCACGCAAGCGCGCACACACACTCTCACACACATATACCCTCTCACACATACATACTCTCACACACACACATGCAGATCAACATTCACACACTGCACACACTTTCGAACACATGCACAAGGCAGCACATATAAATAGACACACAAGCACGTCCGCGCACGCTTACACATGCACGCACAAACAAACACATACACATACACAAACACACCCTTTTTCTTCTTCTTCTTCTTCTTCTTCTTCTTCTTCTTCTTCTTCTTCTTCTTCTTCTTCTTCTTCTTCTTCTTTCTTCTTTCTTCTTTCTTCTTTCTTCTTTCTTCTTCTTCTTCTTCTTCTTCTTCTTCTTCTTCTTCTTCTTCTTCTTCTTCTTCTTCTTCTTCTTCTTCTTCTTCTTCTTCTTCTTCTTCTTCTTCTTCTTCTTCTTCTTCTTCTTCTTCTTCTTCTTCTTCTTCTTCTTCTTCTTTCTTCTTTCTTCTTTCTTCTTTCTTCTTTCTTCTTTCTTCTTTCTTCTTTCTTCTTTCTTCTTTCTTCTTTCTTCTTTCTTCTTTCTTCTTTCTTCTTTCTTCTTTCTTCTTTCTTCTTCTTTCTTCTTTCTTCTTTCTTCTTTCTTCTTTCTTCTTTCTTCTTTCTTCTTCTTCTTCTTCTTCTTCTTCTTCTTCTTCTTCTTCTTCTTCTTCTTCTTCTTCTTCTTCTTCTTCTTCTTCTTCTGCCTTCTTCGTTTTCTTCATTGCCGTGGTCAGCGGTGGCGTCAGCTTTGGCGTCTCCATCATTGCGGTGTTTGTCAGTGTAGTATTCCTTACTGTTACGTCGCTGTCATCATCACTGAGTAGAAGTTGAGCTCACGCAAATGTTCGGATTCCACAGGACTGCGTTCAGAGGTACGAACTTTGCGTCGAACATTCTGACTGCTGCGATGGAAATCTGGTCTGCAGGAAACTGAGGAGAAGGCGATCAATGTGTAGGGTAAGCAGTTTCTACAAAGTCACCTGGATTACTTATGACGATGGGACAAAACACAAGCCTTGAACACACTAAGACATATGTGACTAAACAAAACCTTTGGAAAGACTTAAAAACAGCAAGATTTAAAATAACTTTGGACAAATATCAGAACATGGGACAACACACAAGCTTTGGGCTCGTTTTAGAAACATGTGTCTATACAGAAGCCTTGGGCACATTTAGAGACAGGGGACTAAACACGCATTGGACACACTGAACAACATGTGCCTAAACACGCCTTGAAAAACATTGGAAAATGTTACTAAACACAATCCCTAGAAAGACTTAGGAACAATTGACTACACACGTCTCAAGAAAATACTTAGGAACATGTGACTTAACACATGACTTACACGCAGTAACATGT
>JAWQFJ010026882.1:0-12011 GCA_034096865.1 Theodoxus fluviatilis | reverse complement strand
TCAAGGTCAAGCATGTGAGTCGTATGGGCTTTGCCCTTCTTGTCCGTCTCCAACTGTTCCCGTCTCCACCTTTTCCCATCTCCACCTTTTCCCGTCCCCACCCTTTCCCGTCTCCACCTTTTCCTGTCTCCACCTTTTCCCGTCTCCACCTTTTCCCATCTCCACCTTTTCCATTTCTCTCTCCCACTAAATAACCGTACCCTAGATACTTTCCCACTCCCAACCCACCCCCGGCCTCACCCCACCCCCGGCCTCACCCCACAGCCTCACACCCCCCTCACACACCCTCGGTCTCACCCCCCCCGGTCTCACCGCACCTCCCGGCATCACCCCCCCCCCCCTAAATAACCCTACCATACATACTTTCCCACACCCCCACCTCCTCACATTCACCAAACATCAACGCGTGATGAGATGAGCTGAGCTCAAAGCCATAAAACCTCCTGCAACATGAAGCACACGTTATAGCCGAGTTGCCTCCCTTTGCCTTCAACAGTCCCATGACTAAAAAGTTCCAGAGGGAATATCTCCGGAACATTCAGAGGTACGCCTTCCAAAACCCGACAACTACCCCCATCCAGTCACGGGGGAGCGACATGCCAAATTACGCGGAGATCCGTGCACGGGCGGCCGAACGTATAGAGCGGACAGAGATCCGGAGAAACCGTTTGGGTTTTATATATATAGATGTGCATTCAGGGTGATTCCCAGCGTCACTTTTCTAAGTTCCCTCAGTTGATAAGGAATCATGTATAATATTGAGTATGCATCAAAGGTGAGCCCCAAAGTCCTTTGTTGAATTCCCTCAGAGAAGAGTCGTGTGTATAGAGAACTGTGCATCAAGGACGATTAGCAACGTCTTTTTGCTGAAGTTCCTCTGTTTATGAAGAGATTTGTGTATATTTAAGCATTATTCATTTACTTGCTTGTTTATTCATGCATTCATTTGTTTGACTATCCGAACATTTGTTTGTTCGTTATCTATGAATTGTCTTTTAAAATGTAAAATGACTGAGCTGGTTTTGTCTTTCTTGTGCACGTTCGTCAGTTTGTATGTCTCCTCATACATTTTGTGTTATTTGTTTGTTCTTTCGTTTATTCATCAATTTCATTAATAGTTTTATTTTAATATACATGTATATTTACTTTGTGGATTTTTTTCTTCGACTCTTGAATTCACTAAAACATTGTGAAAGTGCGGCACCACATTCCTTTACTATTGCCCTGTTGTTTGCTTGATCCTTTTGTGAAATTCTGGGTTGTTGTCCGTTTGTCTTGAACTACAGGTTACGAGTATAAAACGTTCCATCTTTATAGTATGAGGTCATTATATATTCAGTCAAAATCTGTTGACTCTCTCTCTCTCTCTCTCTCTCTCTCTGGGTATTTATATATCTTTACTCACACCCTCACCCCATCTCTGGCATGCTTTAGCATGATTTTCTATCGTTACTTAGAAATGTTTTGACAGATACAGTTAACCATGTCAGCGTTTAATGTACATTGACTGACCAAACACCTGAAAGATAGAATAGCCTCGATTGTTTGGAGTGGAACACACTGTTTCTGACTAGCTTGTCTGTCCCAAACTGGTGATAGCCCAGACATTATTCTGAAAGAAACTTTTCTGTAACATCCCTTGTCAATTTTTTTAGACATTTTCTTTAGATCTGCAGTAATATCAGGATCGGTGTATTGAACTGGTCTTCATGAATACCTTGAGTCGAAGGAGCTTTGTACATGTGCAACCTTTATAAGCACTGTTCCATTGATCTGAGGAAGCCAGATGGTTTCTGGCCAGTCCCACCCACCCTTATAACCCACCCATCTATTGTAAATTCATTGGACGCTAGGAATGTCAAAATATAAAATGTGAGTCTAGCATAATCTTGATGTTTCTCTTCCAGCAGCTCAATTATGAGAACACCTATCGCTTGGACCCTATCAGGAAGTTTAATCCGTCCAGGGCAGAAACAGTTCTTCGGAATATCCTGGAGAAGCACTTCAATGGTAAGATGTTTTCCAGGACTATGACATGCCAGCAAGTGCAGTCCAAAAGGCGTTTTCTGTCTTGTTTTAAGTATTCGCTCTAAGCGTGCAGGAGTCGGCATCAACATTAGGACGAAAAAGCAGAGTTCCTCCCTGGCAGCTGTGGTTGACTGAGCAGCTTCAGAGCGGGCGGAGACACAAGCAGAGCATCTTGCAGAGCAGCATCCTTGACAAGCGGCCTCATCTTTGAAAAGAAATGTCGGATGGGATAAACCTTACTGCGTTCCCTTGTATTTCGACTCGCACCTTCGGGTCTTGAATTTATCAACATACGATCAGTATGTACTTCACATTCAATCACACGTATGCCTGTAACACATAACACTATGCACTGTGTCTTGCAAACACAAACACACCACACACACACACACATACACACACACGTGTACTTCATACATAACAGCAGCTACTTTGATGTTTTTCTAGAGAGGTCTTATAATCCCCGAAACCAGACCAAGTTGACGACAACCATGACTGATGAAATCAAGTATCGCATGAAAGCCCTCAACTACCCACGGTGAGTGGGGATAACAATGCCGTTACGGAGGAATGAGATGCTTTGAGAGAGTGACTTGACACTCAGACATTGTAGTGAACCGGTCAGTGCCTGTCACGCACATGAAACACATAAAGAATACAACTACGACGTTATCCCATGGCAAGATGAACTTCAGGTTATTTGTCGTTCGGGCGTTAATCCTGTAACCTCTCTCTGAAATTCAGAGAGTAGTGAACATAAATTGATCATTCTCCCACCTTTATTGGATCTGATTCCGCCATTAGGTTTTTTTTAATCCGTACATCCTGATGGCACAGAACTTTTCATGTCTCAATGGAAATATCTCTTTCTCATATCATTAAATTTAGAGCAATGTAATACTAATATAGAACGTTCTTCGTTTCCATTCGAGTTGCAAAATGGACATAAAGTCGAATTTAACGTTAATGTTGAATTATTGTGACGTCTAAAAGCTGGCAAAGAAGACAGAATTTGTCATGAATCTCAATGACTTAGTGATGAGCGCACTCGGACGTTCGCTGCTGACCCGAGCTCCATGTCATCAAGTCAAGCGCTCTGTGCAAAATTCCCCAACGCATTTCCGTCAGCTTAGTGCTCTTTTCTATAGGCGTAAGTGAAAGCAGATTGTCATGGCTTTCACAATCTGTCCCATCCTTTTTCAGCTACCGCTATGTCGTCCACATTACGGTGGGGCAGAAGCAGGACCAGGGACTACGAGTAGCCAGCCGCTGTGTTTGGGACGAGGACCGAGACACTTTTGCCAGTGTGACCTTTGAGAGCGCCAAGGATATCTTCGCAGTGGCCACAGTCTATGCAGTCTACTTCGAGTGACAACTGCAGACCTGGCTGGAGTTACAGAACGAGCTGTCAGTGTTTTTACAGTAATTGTTGAAAGTTAAGGCGCTACCGAGACTGACTCAACACGAAACATTCTAGATAGTTTTATCGCATGTATTATTGCCACAGGCATGTACACTACACATTGCCATAATCTTTACTCAAAAAAACTTTTCCGGAAACTTTTTCGGGTATGCCTTCCATTTGTTCCCATGTGACTTTTCACTCCTTACATATTTTCTACGACTGCGAAAAATTATAAATTTGAGAAAAAATCTAGAGTATAAATTTTGTTTGTTTTTTAACATTTCATCTTTCAAGGCAGAGTATTTATTTTCACTTTGTTCCTTCATTGTATTCATCTTTTTAAGTCCAATCTTCACAGAAAAATGAAACATCAGCTTTATTCAAAGTGTTTCTGGGTGTTTTTCTCTTGTACTACTTTCTTCTCTCTCTCTCTCTCTCTCTCTCTCTCTCTCTTTCTCTCTCCATACGTAGAGCCAATGACTATACATGTACATTTGTCCGTGTCACAAATATTACATCCAAGAATGGAAAAATCCACTTCAATATATGTATGAAGCTTGCGTAACTAATATTTATCACCAGGCACAACCTGGATTGCAAATTTGCTTTATTTGTTCCACATGTCCTTTTTTTATTTTGCATTTGTGTAAGGACAGGAACAAGGAACTCTGTTGCAAACTAGGAACATCGGAGAACAGTCGTCATTTTTGCAAAAATAAAACATATTGTTTATGAAGTGTGGGACACTTGTTTTTTCTGTTGTGAGTATACCAGTGAGTCAATTTGATATGTACATTTGCACAAGAAACTTGGTACAGCCACCATCTCTCCAACATCTGAACTTCTTTTGTACAGTTTCCCGTGCAGTTTCTTCATGCAAACTGAAGAAGTCTTTACTGGCATTTATCATTTCTCTCTTCAGGAAATTATGTCAATATCTGTGGAAGGAAAATAAAAGTCATTGCTTGCAGCTGAATGGCTCAGTGATGATGATGATAAATATCTGCAACTTAATCACCACTTCTTTTTGACTCACATGCGTAGCAAAAGTGAGTCTATGTACTCACTCTTTTCGTCCGTCCGGGCGTCCGGGCGTCCGGGCGTCCGGGCGTCCGTTTAAAACTTTAACGTTGGATTTTTCTCGGAGACTATTAAGTCTATCAACACCCAATTTGGCATGATGGTGTATGATGACAAGGCCTCAAAAAACGTACATAGTGACTTGACCTTGCTTTAAGGTCAGGGTCGCAGGAGCCGTAAATGTTGTCTAAAAAACAGCCATTATTCACATTTTCTCAATTTTCTCTGACGTTTTTGAGATTGGATACCTCACCTATACATGGTATATAGGGCAAAGTAAGCCTTATCTTTTGATACCAGTTTGACTGACCTTGCTTCATGGTCAAGGTCACAGGAGGTCTTTAAAGTTGGATTGTATACATATTTTGAAGTGACCTTGACCCTGAACTATGGAAGATAACTGTTTCAAACTTAATAATTATGTGGGGCACATGTTATACTTTATTCATGAGACACATTTGGTTACATATCACCAGGTCAAGGTAACTTTGACCCTAATGAAATGTGACCAAAATGGGGTAGTGAACCACTAAAAGTGACCATATCTCATGGTAGAAAGTGCCAATAAGCACCATTGTGCTTCCTATGTCTTGAATTAACAGCTTTTGTTGAATGACCTTGAATGACCTTGACCTTGGGTCAAGGTCACATGTATTTTGGTAGGAAAAATGTGTAAAGCATTTCTTAGTTTAGTGTATGATGTCATTGCTAGGTGTAGTTGATTGGCCTTGACCTTGAAGGTCACCTGAAGGTCAAGTTCATGTAAAGGTCAAGGTCAAGCATGTGAGTCGTATGGGCTTTGCCCTTCTTGTTTTAAGTGGAAATGAATATATGTGACCTTCCAAAACAAAATGAAACGGATATAACTTTTTGAAAATTCTGAACTATAACTGTATAGGTATGGTTGAAAATTGGAAACATTTCTCCTTCCAAACATGCAGAAAGCTTGCAAAAAAGAGGAATAGTGACAAAGTTAAGATATGAGCTACTGCATACTGGTACCCACTGCTATGACGATTTGAGAAAGCTGGCTTTAAAATTAGGCACTGTTTTAAATGCAAAACAATGTTTGTATTGCGATGGCTATTTTGAATTGGGTACATCGGCTGACTAGCTGCACAGCTACCAATGGAAAAGGACAAGAAAAGATGGGTTGGGAGAAAACACTTTATAATATGCAACATGTGACTGATCTGTTTAGTCTGTTATCGCGGACAAAGCAATACTTTCTCAACGAAATATTCACTCCTGTTTCAATAGGGTAAGGTCCAATTTTTGCAAAATAAGCACTACAAATGACTAAATTTCTCAATGTAAACTTGATGTTATGGTATAAACAAATAGATGGAGGTTCCAAACATATTCAGATCTCAACATTCTCACTACATTTGGCTGATATTTCGAAATGACGTTAGGTGATTTCCTTCTCAATGTTGTAGTGGATGGTCAAATATATGGGGTTTTTTGCACTATATGATCCATGATTTTGGGGGGTCAACAGTGCGTCTTGGAAATACATGCGCTTGTAAATACACTCACGCACGCGCGAACGCACGCACGTGCGCATACACACAGACATACACACACACATACTTTTAGAGGCTAAAACCATACAGCCTTCATTACCTCACACACTCAGACCCTGCATAAACTTTCAGACAACCTGAGCATCTAGATTCTGCACTTTAAAAAAGGGGCTGATTCATTTACATTTGAGACTATTCACAAGACATACTCTTAGATGCTAGGAATCACGTAAAGGGGACACGAGAGCTTGCAGACTCCATCTGATGACTGGGAAGTAGTGGCTGAAAACCACAGTTCCTGGCAGGGGCTGTGCACACTGTGATTAGACAGGGGGAAGACTGGCCAAGTCAGCAAGTTATACAGAGGAGAGAGCGACGAAGGGGATGAGATGAGTGTCTTCAGACCAGCCTTCAGTCTACAGCTTCCTTGCCTACTGCAGGGAACACCACAGCAGGATGGGGCTCCACAGTTACCGGTGATCCTGCACGCAATCCTGTCCTGGCACACAAACACTGGCCTCAGGGACCACACTGCCAGTGACGTTGATGACATGCCATGATAAAGGTAAAGGTAAAGTTGTGGATTTATATATATCCGTGTCCATGTCTCAAACGTCTTCACACTTTACCCCTGATCACTGGGCTGCTCCATCAAACCTCCACATAACGATTGAATAAATGGAGTGTGAGCAAGCCTTCGACATTGGTGAAAGCCAGACACTAGCTCAAGGAACATATCACGTTACTTGTAGGGCTTCTAAATGGCACAAACGATCAACACAAGTACGTACCTAATTCTGTGGCCTTTTGTCATCTGCATGTCGAGCTACTGACTGTACAAAAGCATCCTGCAAATGAAGTTGAAGAATGGCTTGTGAGAATTCACGCACATGAGAGATGTCGATGAATGACGTGGATTCCGAGTTCCTTGTACCGGTCTGAAGGCCTGTACAATAAAGTTGTTCGTTCGTTCGTTTTCTCTCTCTCTCTCTCTCTCTCTCTCTCACACACACACACACGCGCGCGCGCGCACACACACACACACACACACACACACACACATATGAACGATCCTTTTCACACATGCACAATGATTCATTATTATGTTGTTGGTGAAATGGACAGAAGGTATAAATGTTAGTATATGAATTCTGTGAGTGTATGAGCATGAATGCATTACAATCATTAAATTTTCATGTTCAGATTGTTTTCAGACTGGCAAGCTACTTTTCTTTCAAAATATAAATAATAGGTCAAATTGGGTTGCTTTAGACTCTTTAGAATTGTACATGTAAATAATATCCAATAACAAATGTATCAAATTTGCTTATAACGCAGATACTTGTATTCTATGTATTTCCTTTTGGAACTAATTATTTATAAATCCATATTATGCAAGCAAACAAACAAGTAAAAGTTTGACCCAAAAAAAAGCACTGATAATAAACAAAGCAACCTTTATAAAAAGTCCAAACTGAAGGTGCTTCATTAAACACTTTTCTTCTGTGAGAGCGTGCCAATCCAGACAACTTTTTTTATTCCCAGTGGTTCTGTAGGCAGAGCTCCCTTCACTTCAGCCGTATTCTATCCTGGCAAAACCGCTTCGCTTCGTAGAAATATATCTGACTGGTGTTATAACGAAACACTCATAATCCATTTAATGTCATACATGATGATTAATTTATACTCTCTTAACCCAAGCATTCAGTGTGGACGGCATCTTTCATTGTTGCAGTGTTTGTACAAAAGAATATACAACCTGTGCATCGGGGGAACGGGAGTGGGGGTGGGCGGGGTGAAAGGCGAGCGCGCGCCCTCTCTTCCCTCGTACTGATCTTTGCAGAACTGAATCCTCTATCATGGGAAATGCATACATGTATGCTATTGGAAGCCTTATCATTTTGCAAGAATGGAATTTTGCCCTGGTATTATATAGAAACACCATGGCAAAACCGGAATGTTTATAAATGAATAGTGATATCTTTTTGGGGGGTGGGGGTGGGAGGAAACTTTGGTGTGTATTTCATCATGAACTTTTTTTAATGTGGTTCACGTTGCATCAATAGTTCATGAAGTTTCCACATCATTCACATATCCATAGACACACAGATAATCATCAGCATGATCCAATCGTAAAAACGCAGCTTAAAGTTAAAGCAATTTTATTTTAAATTCATGTGGCATTATGTGTTAGGTTGTAGTGCCTAAAAAGTAGCAATTACATGAGAGATAATTTTGTTTCGGTTCCATTATGACGCAATTCCCTGGTGACGCCGAGGACGGGTAAGTCAGGGTTTTTCCGCTCTCTCTTTTTTTCTTGAACGCCAAAATACTTCTCTGTCGTGGAATCAACAGGTTTTGGACCTGATTCCGCATTCTTAACAGCTTACGCCGGTGCCTTAGTCGCGTTGATAGCAGCTTTTCTACAGGCATTTACCCTGAAACATTATGAGAACTGTATCACTCCACCACAAAACGAAACTGACGTCATCTAGCGTCATTTCGAGACATCGGTCAAATACTGTGAGAAGGGTTAGTATGTCAGTATCGAGCATTTGATAAAGGTCGAAACCTATATTCATTTTCAATTGCACAACATCGGGTCTTCTTGACCTTTCCATCGACAGCCGTCCAGCTGGTCAGCCTAGTCGATATGCCACTTTCAAAATGGCCACCATGATGAACGACAACACAGAATTACCTCACACGTATTGCCTCAATTTTGAGTCCCATTTTCTCAACACGTCATACCAGTGCGTACCAATCCTCAGTAGCTCATACTCAGAGTGTCCAAAAGTAAATAAACATCCGACTCTATTTGTGGTGGAGAGACACAATGAGACACATGGACGCTATCAGCTTGTTGAATGTTACATCAAAGCCAATTCTCTTTCATTTATTCACTCGTATTGGTCAGACTACTCCCTTGTATTTACTGGCATTTAACTAAATGGTGAATACAGTATATTACACAAGTCCCATTTGAGACATTCTGCCAGAAATTGTGTGTGTTGTGTGTGTGTGTGTGTGTGAGAGAGAGAGAGAGAGATAGACAGAGAGATTGAGAGAGGGAGAGAGAGTGTGTGTGTGTGAGAGAGAGAGAGAGAGAGAGAGAGAGAGAGAGAGAGAGAGAGAGAGACTGGCTTGTTGGTTAGCTGCCCTTCTGGTGATCTTTCTGTCAAACACTGTGTCACAAGTGGGCCAGCAGCAGATCTCATCAGATCCAAAGATTTCAAACAGCTAACTATCCACACATGGCATTCACACTACCCAACACATTTACGCTCGATTATTACGCCACTTGATCAGTCCTTTACTGGCACGTGACGACAAACAGTGACAGAAATATCAGTTGCACTTCGTCAGGTACCTGGACTATTTCCGCTCACCTTATCCTGACATGGCTGCATTGAAGGGTTTATCACATATTAATGCGCCATCACTGCCGTCACGGATGCATGACTTACTCCTCGGTGTTGAGTGACGATAACCGTTTAGCCGTTTGCTCGCTAATTAGGATCTGCCGATACCACCAGCCGCAAGAAACAGTGAGCGAGTGATCTAATGCCCATTGCACACTAGGCGACGAGGCGACACAATTTTGTGCACACAGCAGGATTTTGCAGCAAAATGTTGTCACTCGTCGCCTTGTGTGTACTGGACATTACACACAACTTCCACTTTACACGGCGCGACGAAGCAGCAAGCAGATCTTGCGTGAGTAAAAGAAAACTCGCTGCCTCGAATAGAAAGCCGTCTATTTGCCGGCGTCAAAGCAGCGGGGCAACCATCAATCAACCAATCAGAAAAGAGATCCAGGGATAAGAAGCACTGAGCTACATAATAGTAGCCATGCAGTATCATGTAGCTTAGCAGTACCAACTCGTACAAAGAAGACTAGTCACAGCGTGAAGCAAAGGCACACTGTCGCTTTGTAGTGTCGTGTGCATCGGACTCAACCACTGGACTAGAGCCTCGGTGACACCCATGGCCTGCCCACAGTGCCATGGACTGTGCGTTGGAGTTAGAACTGCTCTGCATCGCAGGCAACCCCGACATCTTTCATCGACGACGAGAGACTGCCATGATGACAACGTTGATTGTGCGTGTGTGCATCTGCTTGCGTGACGGTGTCTGTGTGCTTGCGGGTCGAAATCTCTGTATTTGCGTGTCTCTATTCAGATCTGTGTGTCTTTTCGTGTGTCTGTCTGTCCGAGTGTACGTCAGTCTCTTTATATATATATATATATATATATATATATATATATATATATATATATATATATATATATATATATATATGCAGGTGTCTGTCTGTGGGTCTACTCTTTCGTCCATCTGTCTGGTGGGCCTGACAACTGTCCATACCTCTTTCTCTTCGGTTCCCTTTCTTTTCATTCGTGTTTATTTTCATCCAGTTACAAGAATATCTTATTAAGAATTTGCTGCTAACATTCAAAACCACATGCGATCCCTACTTTAATAATTAGCTTTTATTTGGATTTGGTGCAAATATCATCCACCAAAACCATTGGACATTGTAATGTACGTTCCTGATTCCGCGGAAAATTGTCATTAGTTCGATGTGTGTCTAGTGCATGTCATATTTCTCCCAATTCTTCGTGTACACATGAATGTAGACATTTGTTGCATGCATGCATTCGGTTGTAGATTCTACAATTTTCGTTTTCTTTTCCAAGAACAGCAAAAGTGTTTTGAGATTGATCTTTCACAATTTTCAATAGACTCTTCTGTTGGATCTCTTTGTGGACATTACTTATGCTGCAAGAAGATAACGTAATGGTCGAGCCATGTCGATATATCCCTGTCGTAGATTCAGCAAATGCTGGAAACTTGACCTGGTTACCAGAACAGCAACGTATGCAATGAAAGAGGATAGATTGGTATGGTGTATATTTCTACGTGAGAATAACACTGGGAGAGATCACTGGACTTCCAGGGTGAAAAACATTCTCATTAAAAATAACATGACAAAGACGTCACAGACGTGTGTAATTAAATGTAAACAGAAAGACACATGGAAGGGCTTAAACAATAATAATGCCTACATGTTGAGACAGATACAGATTGCTTCATTGTCTCCCACCAGGTTAAAATATTTGTGTTGGAGCTCTAATATAAATGTACATACAATGAAAGACAATTTAAATCACATAGAAATCAAAATCACATGTGGAATTAAACTGCATAGGTCTGCGCATGTGCACACTTGCACTCATGCATGCACTAAGTGCACACACGCACACACACACACGCACGCACACACACACGCACACATACACAGACACATACATACACGCGCGCACATACACACGCAGGATCCAGGATTGTCAATGCATACATCACATATTGCCAGAATAACCTTTTCCTACTCGTCCCTGTATCTCCCCAAACCATCCCCCCACCTCCACCACCCACCCCTCGTCTCACCCCACCCCCAATAACCCTACTCACACAACCATCCAATAGAAATGAACACACAGATACATCAAGCTAGCTTCCATCCCCACCCCACCCCTACCCCTCCCCCCCCCCCGTCCCCCCCCCCCCCTCCAAACCGCCCTCCTACTTCTCACCCCCTCATCTCACATCCTGAACTCAAAGAGCATTATAATTTCCCATTCTCCCCCACCGGTCGCTCCTTGTACCAGTTACCACTATGCTGGACACAAAGACTGCATGCCTCTGATGCAGACAGGTATTCCTTGCAGTGCTAATCAAAACGCCTGTAGTGGCTGCTTGCTCAGCATCAGAAAGTTTTTCAAAGCCCGTGTCCTGATTGTAGAGAAATATAACAAGACTAAAACATTATCCCTCCAGGTTTACTGGAGGTCCTACAGACTTTATCCCTCCAGGTTCACTGGAGGTCCTACAGACTTTATCTGTCTGTCTGTCTGTCTGTCTGTCTGTCTGTCTGTCTGTCTGTCTGTCTGTCTGTCTGTCTGTCTGTC
>JAWQFJ010026881.1:15000-17654 GCA_034096865.1 Theodoxus fluviatilis | reverse complement strand
CGGTATCCAAAAATCCCTGCCTTTAGCGGTCCGCCACGCTAATTTTGCTTACATTTGCCTCTCTTTCACTGCTAAATACGACCGGTTTACTACCCTCAAACTGAATCAAGATCACCATGATACTATAGTTTGGATCATCATCTAGAAGCGTGTTGTGTTCATTTTATAAATAATTGTCACGGATAAAAAATAAACCTACGTTAATCCGAGGGAGTAACGCCGGTTTCATTCGTCTATATGGGGGCCTTGTAACACGAACAATGTCGAACCATCTCACATGGACGCTGGAGAGGTCGGGGTGAGAAATACGTCATTTGGTGTGACCTTGACCGATGGAATTTGCAGTATCTCAGCTTAATTGAAATATCCAGTATGCTCGCCCCCGCTGTTTGGAATCTTGGGAAAGTAGCTTTTGAACATTTAGTGAAAGCCAAAAAGTCATTCCGAATGGCCTAATCCTTACTATCTAACGTCGACACATTGGTTACCATTTTATCTACAATTCATGACATAATTATTTTAAGTTGTCTGGGTCACTCACCCAGATCGCTCGGACCAAGACCAGCGGGTGTGAAGCGATGTTATCTTGGGCGTCGGTCGCTAAAGCTCGGTTCTTACTTCTGGTGCATCTTCATTGCATGTATTGTGACCATTTTCTGTTGTTGTGACTTAATGTGAATGTTTCTACTAAAAGCTGGTGAAGTTCCTTCATAACCTGTCGATTTTTTTTCTTTTTATTGGCTCTGGCGTGAACCTATAGACGAGACCACGTGACATGTTTTGTTGACACGTGAGGTTCAGCTGAGTGAGCGACACTCTCCAGCAGTGCGCGATTTTTCCTAAGTGAACATATGACCATATTTGGCGTTGGGTGTTCCTGTAAATACTCTTCCTAAGTGAACATATGACCATATTTGGCATTGGGTGTTCCTGTAAATACTCTTCCTAAGTGAACATATGACCATGTTTGGCATTGGGTGTTCCTGTAAATACTCTTCCTAAGTGAACATATGACCATGTTTGGCATTGGGTGTTCCTGTAAATACTCTTCCTAAGTGAACATATGACCATGTTTGGCATTGGGTGTTCCTGTAAAACTCTTCCTAAGTGAACATATGACCATATTTGGCGTTGGGTGTTCCTGTAAATACTCTTCCTAAGTGAACATATGACCATGTTTGGCATTGGGTGTTCCTGTAAATACTCTTCCTAAGTGAATATATGACCATGTTTGGCATTGGGTGTTCCTGTAAATACTCTTTATAAGTGAACATATGACCATGTTTGGCATTGGGTGTTCCTGTAAATACTCTTCATAAGTGAACATATGACCATATTTGGCATTGGGTGTTCCTGTAAATACTCTTCCTAAGTGAACATATGACCATGTTTGGCGTTGGATGTTCCTGTAAATACTCTTCCTAAGTGAACATATGACCATATTTGGCGTTGGATGTTCCTGTAAATACTCTTCATAAACGCCTATAACAATGTGGAGCCATAGTGTAGAATAGACAGCACGAGACAACAACAAAATCTGGAAAAGACATGGCTTCAATACTGTTCATTGAAAATAAAAATGTGTGCAATATGGATAATGGATGCAGATTTCGCCTAACTTTGATATCTTTGACGGTTCATTATATTGTAACTATGTGAGCTACATATATAATATGGTTTTGATGCCAAAATGTTTGGAATTACATGATCTGTTTGGAGAGAATGAAGTATGTGTCATTTCGTTTGACCGAAAAACCATATTTGGATACCTATACAATGTACATCATTCGTTACGCAAACATTGTTTTGAGATTGATGTAGTGATGCATTAGAATGTAATGAGGATTTCAATGTTCACACACGACTTATTGTAGAAGGATTTTTTTAAATATATGGCATTTGGAATTACATACAAGCAGGGTGAAAGCAAGATTCAATAGTTACCTCGTCCAATCGTGAGAGAATCGTTGGCTTTCAGAGAAGAGGCTGTCAGAAACAGACTGGAAATCTTCAACAGTTTGTCGGTCGAATCCACCTGTACATATACAATGGTACATTGCAAACTCACTCACAAGTCCATTGGTGAAGGAAATACAAGAATGAAGTGATCTCAAGTCTGCGTGTTTGTGTTTATATCTCATTCCATGTGTGTACCAGTGTGCCTGTCTGTCTGTCCGTCTTTCTGTCTGTCCATCCGTCTTTCTGTCTGTCCGTCCGTCCGCCCGCCCGCCCACCCGCCCGCCTATCTCTCTCTCTCTCTCTCTCTCTCTCTCTCTCTCTCTCTCTCTCTCTCTCTGTGTTTGCATTTGTTGCCACGGTGGCGTGTTAGTCCTATGTCTTTCTTGGCCAGTCACGCATGCAAATCCGCCCTAATTCACGCACACGCACAGAGCATTGCATGGTGGTTTGGGGCACTGGAGAAAGACCCCGTGATGCCTTGTAAAATAAAGGGGGCTGTCTTGGGTTTGAAAACAGTCTGCCATGTCGTCTTTGAAACTCACCACTTCTGTTCCAGTAGACACGTTCTTGAGCACGTTGACTACAGCCAAAGCATTGGTCAAGAAATTCTCCCCCGTCATATTCAAGCTTTCCACAGAGACCTGAAAATACCCGTTCATCAATGAAGTGTCAGTGTAAAATTTGGTCAACTTGAC
>JAWQFJ010026881.1:0-7500 GCA_034096865.1 Theodoxus fluviatilis | reverse complement strand
TGCTTCAGTCGTAGTGGGGTGCACAGTGCCTGGTCTATACGTTGTGGTGTCCGCAGTGACTGCGTCAGTCGTAGTGGAGTCCACAGTGACTGCTTCAGTCGTAGTGGAGTCCACAGTGACTGCTTCAGTCGTAGTGGAGTCCACAGTGACTGCTTCAGTCGTAGTGGAGTCCACAGTGACTGCTTCAGTCGTAGTGGAGTCCGCAGTGACTGCTACAGTCGTAGTGGTGTCCGCAGTGACTGCTTCAGTCGTAGTGGGGTGCACAGTGCCTGGTCTATACGTTGTGGTGTCCGCAGTGACTGCGTCAGTCGTAGTGGAGTCCACAGTGACTGCTTCAGTCGTAGTGGAGTCCACAGTGACTGCTTCAGTCGTAGTGGGGTGCACAGTGCCTGGTCTATACGTTGTGGTGTCCGCAGTGACTGCGTCAGTCGTAGTGGAGTCCACAGTGACTGCTTCAGTCGTAGTGGAGTCCACAGTGACTGCTTCAGTCGTAGTGGAGTCCACAGTGACTGCTTCAGTCGTAGTGGAGTCCACAGTGACTGCTTCAGTCGTAGTGGAGTCCGCAGTGACTGCTACAGTCGTAGTGGTGTCCGCAGTGACTGCTTCAGTCGTAGTGGAGTCCACAGTGACTGCTTCAGTCGTAGTGGAGTCCACAGTGACTGCTTCAGTCGTAGTGGAGTCCACAGTGACTGCTTCAGTCGTAGTGGAGTCCGCAGTGACTGCTACAGTCGTAGTGGTGTCCGCAGTGACTGCTTCAGTCGTAGTGGGGTGCACAGTGCCTGGTCTATACGTTGTGGTGTCCGCAGTGACTGCGTCAGTCGTAGTGGAGTCCACAGTGACTGCTTCAGTCGTAGTTGTGTCCGCAGTGACTGCTTCAGTCGTCGTGGTGCCCTCAGTGACTGCTGCAGTCGTAGTTGTGTCCGCAGTGACTGCTGCAGTCGTAGTTGTGTCCGCAGTGACTGCGTCAGTCGTAGTTGTGTCCGCAGTGACTGCGTCAGTCGTGGTGGTGTCCTCAGTGTATACCTCAAGCGCAGTGATTTCTGTATTGACTTGTTCATATGAATTAATTTCCGTTACAAATGTTTGAAATGAAGTGACCTCTGCCGGTGTGGTTCCGGCTCGGACGAGGGACAGCGGTGGGACCGCGAAAACCAGGGCGCCCAGCAGCGTAAACCACGTGACGTCCATGGCCGGATGGCCTCGTAGAAGCCCTGTGAACAAAACTACAGCTGCAGGGGGAACTTTGAACAAAAAACAAAACTGAGATATACAGCAATGCAAACGTAAATGTTAATTTGAGGACAACCCTAAACAACCCAACCCAACCCAACCTAATGTCAACCAAACCATACCAACCCGGATGAAACCAAACCAAACCAAACCAAGCCAAACGAGAGCCTGGCAGAGCCAAGCTTTACAGATGCGAGCTACCATAGCTTTTTCAAAGACAGACTGTCACTCACCAAATCTTATATCACAACACACACGCGCGCGCGCGGACGCACACACACACATACGCACGCACGTACACACACACATACGCATGCAGACACGTGCGCGCTCGCGTGCAAACACACACACGGAACCAGACAATGTACAGAATGCAGTTGAAAGGTTAAAAAAGATGTCAACTTTTCAATTTATGAGTCTTGCTCAGGCTTACGAAATGTAGAAAGGGACATAACATACCAGACCAACCTAAATATTAGCAAACCAGTTCAACGCGTTAGTCACTTTAAAAGTTAGGTCAGTTACATATGAAGAGAGAGAGAGAGAGAGAGAGAGAGAGAGAGAGAGAGAAGAGAGAGAGAGAGAGAGAGAGAGAGAGAGAGAGGGAGAGAGAGAGGAGAGAGAAAGAGAGAGAGAGAGAGAATGAGAGAGAGAGAGAGAGAGAGAGAGAGAGAGAGAGAGAGAACTTTGAACTTTGAAACTGTTCGTCAGGCCGGCGGCCCATTAACGAAGAAGTGTACAAAATCAACACGCGCAAAATAACATGAAAAATAGTAAATCCAGGGATCAAATCTGTTTTACTAGAATCTTACTAAGTGGTCCAATACACACATTATGTGTGTGTGTGTGTGTGTGTGTGTGTGTGTGTGTGTGTGTGTGTGAGAGAGAGAGAGAGAGAGAGATAGAGAAAGAGAATGGGGGAGAGAGAGAGAGTGTGTGTGTGTGAGAGCGAGTGAGAGAGAGAGAGTGTGTGTGTGTGTGTGTGTGTGTGAGAGAGAGAGAGAGAGAGAGAGAGAGAGAGAGAGAGAGGAGGGGGGGATATCTTTTTGAACTTTAAAGATCTAGGAGAGCACTCAGTCAAAATCATTGAGAGGTTGGCTAAAGTTATAAAAAAATCCATCACTGAGTTCATTTGCCTGAAAAAGTCAGTTCCAATTTGTTATTAATTAATTGTTGAAAACCTCACGTGGAAAATCGAAAAATAGGACGTGACGTCACGTCGACTAGTCGCTTCAACGCGTCAATGCAGTTTCCACGAGCAGTGAGTCTACACTGGCTGTTTCACTGAAGAGGAAATGCAATGGCGCTGAACGCTCAGTTGCTGAATGTTCCATGAGAAGCTCAGATGGAGTGGAGGCGCATCGACTTCCGCGGGACACATCATTAAACCATCAGTGGGTGCGCTTTGTACGAACATGCCGTGCAAATTTTGTGCAAACATCATTTTCGGTCGTCTGCAGCAAGCACTTCGCTCCCGATTGCTATCCACACTCATACGGCTGCAGGAGGAGATGGGATATCTGGTGGAAAAAAAGCTACTGCCCAAGGCAGTTCCACCCATACAAAGGCGACCGACGACTGATGCCGACGGAAAGCTCAAAGAGCGACGAATGCCGATGCCTTGGCGACTTCTACAAGTATTTCGACGTGTCAGGCTGCCACAACCCCAGTGATAACGGTCACTTGCACTCTTACATCAAGTGTTGTCTCTGCTAGTGTCTCTCCTATACTTGGTGTAATACGTGTTGGTGGAGCATCTTACACATATGCGTTTTTGAGTTAGTGTTGCAGCCTGTGTGAGGCAAGCAAGGAGAGAAAATATTTGCATGGCATTTGCTCATAGCTGCATTCTCTCTCTCTCTCTCTCTCTCTCTCTCTCTCTCTCTCTCTCTCTCTCTCTCTCTCTCTCTCTCTGAATTTAGCTTGTCAAGGTTCGCTTGCAACAAGTGCATGTGATGTGTCAATGGACAGAATAGTAGTATGGAATAGGAATATGGAAGGTGTCTACATAGAAAACTTATGTGCGGCTTTAAACAGAGCAAATATAAATTGTGGAAGTTCTGTCGATGTGCATGACTACATCAGCTGATTTTCTTACAAAGACTTTTAAGCAAAGGTTAAGGAAGGGGTACAGGTGGTTCCATAGAGAATGTCATGAGTTTAAGAAGATAGACAAAAACTACGTAAATTTCAGTTTACCCGCAAAAAGGATGACAGAATCCACTACATTAAAAGCAGAAATGACTATAAAGCCTTGCTAAGAGGAAATAAATTTAAATTCAAACAGAAAATGACAGAATGTTTGTCTGACAACTTACGAAATACGGGTGTGTTTTGGAAGTCATTGCAAATGTTATATTATTGAAAGCAAACAGCGTGCCCGATTACACCAGATGTTAGGGCGCAGCACTTCCAAGAAGTCTATGCAGAACCCGAAAGAAGGCTTTTGCCAGTTTACGATAGCATAAGACCAACAAATGAGTTCGGCAGAGATACAGATTGCCTGAATGAACCTATTCTAGGGACGGAAGTGGTGGAATCAATCAAGAAATTGGGAGGAGGAAAAGCAGGAGGAGGAGATGGAATATTGGTGGAAATGATGAAATGTTCAGCTCATGTTCTTGTACTCTATTTTGTGAGGTTGTTCAATGCAATTTTAGACACTGGCGACTTCCCACTACCTTGGTGTGAATCCGTTATTATTCCATTACACAAAAGGGGTGATCATACAAATCCAGACAATTACAGAGGTATCACCTTGACTAGTGCTTTTAGCAAAGCATTTCTACACATTGTACAAAATAGAATTGATCGATGGTTGGATCTGAATGAAATTATTGTAGAAGAACAGGCTGGATTTCGTAAGAAGTATTCCACCTTCGATAATATAATACATGGCATAGCTGAAAAGTATTTGGCTCAGAAAAGGAAGTTGTATGTAGCTTTCATAGAGTTTAGGAAAGCGTTCGACAATGCAAATAGGTCTGCCCTCTGGACAATTCTCGAGAAATATGGATTTTCTGGTAAAGTGTACAAAGTGTTAAAATCAATGTATGAAAATGTAAAATGTTGTGTTCGGTCCGGAAATACGATTTCTGAGTATTTTCCGTGCATCCGCAAACTGAAACTGGAATGCAAATGCAGTCCGAATTTTTTTCCATTGTTATCAAACTGAAATCAAAGACAAGAGTAAACATGGCAATCAACTTATGGCTAATACACCAGAGATATCTATTTTACTATTTGCTGATGTCATCGTTCTACTATCGAACACTCTCATAGGTCTGCAGAACCTGACTGACATCTTGAAAATAGGGGTGGTTGCCGGGGTCGGACTGACAACAGTAAAAAAGACAAGTCGTGACAATATTTCCGACAAATTGTATTCTTTCTTTTTTAAAAATCTTTTGGCTCTGAAAAGGGCCGTTTGATTTTCTTGTCGCGAGCGTTGGCCGTCAGGCGTGAGCTCCTGGAGTCGTCGTGCCTAGCTGGACTGGCTGCTGCAGCAGGGGTCTGTGACCAGCTGCTGCGGGTAGTGGCTCCAAGTGGTCGCTGTGGCGCAGGCGGCGGCAGCTTGTGGCTGCTGAGAGCGGCTACGAGAGCTGTGGCTTGCAAAGAAAGTTGTCGTCGGCGAGCTTTCGGAGTTACATTCCTTCATCTGGCCGTAGTGAAGAGAGGACTGGCGGGTGGTGTTTTTTATTGACAGGCACGCGATGAGAGAAGTTCACTTCAACATCTCAGGCGGTAGGCACGTGCGAGGTCAAGCTTCCTCATTTGCAGTGTGCCATGAATCCCAGGTCGCGGTTGAGCCCTGTGTGGTGGGTGTTGAGTTTCCTCACGAGTTTCTGCTCGGCCACGCGACGTTGTCGGGTGTCTTGCAAGTTGCCTTGCAGCACGCTCAAGAGCATGTCTGATGTTGAGTGCTCGGGCAAACTGAAATGCTCAGCCACAGGCAGAGGCAACAGATTCCTCATTGTGGCCCGGTGCCCATTTATGTGTTGCCTTAGTGGCTGGCATGTCTCTCCTACATACCACGCATTCGGGCAATCTCTGCGGCATCTGATCAGATACACCACGTCATTTGAGCTGCAGGTGTAGTTGTCCCTGACCTGGTGCACGGTCACATTTCTAGTGATCGTGGTCTCTGAACAGATACTGGCACAAGTGGTGCACCGTGGTCTGTTGCATGGTTCCATGCTGACTCCGCCTGCGGGTGCATCGGTGTGGAGCTTACTGTGGACCAGCAGCCTTTTCAGGTTGGGGGGGCTGCCTGAAGGCCAGCAAAGGGGGAGTCGGCACTGCCTGGGAGAGGCGCTTGTCATCATCCAGTAGGTGTTGGAGGTCATTCAGTCCACGTCGTAGTTTTTCCGCCCCTGGAAAGTAGTTCACTACGAATGGGATTCTGCTGGCTCCAGAATTTTTGTCTTGTCGGACGAGGAGGTCATCACGTCTCTGGTTGGTGGCTTTTCTGAACTGGGCGCGAACAGTTTCGCGTTGGTAGCCACTGCGGAGAAGTGCGGTTTCCAGCTCCTGTAGATGTCCGTCCCGGTCTTGGTCGTTGGAGCAGATACGATGTATCCGTATGGCTTGTCCATATGGAATAGCATCCTTCACATGCCGTGGATGTGAGCTGGTGAAGTGGAGCATCTGCAGGTTGTCGGTCGGTTTCCTGTAGAGGGAGGTGTAGATTTGGCCATCCTTCACGTAGACTCGAGTGTCCAGGAAACTGACCGATACCGGCTAGAATTCCATGGAGAGTTGGATGGTTGGGAGGAATTGGTTGATGTCTCTGTGGAGCTGTCTGAGTGTCTCTTCACCATGGTTCCAAATGAGAAAGATATCGTCAATGTAGCGGATGCAGACGTCGGGACGGAGAATCCGCGTGGCAAAGAATTCTTCCTCAAAATAGCATCAGATAGACTGGGTCTTAATGTACTTCTTAATGTAAATCTTCAGAAAGCAAAATCAATGATTTTTTGTCAAGGGGAACACATTGCTGCATATGAACGTTTGTATATAAATGGACAAGAATTGGAAGTAGTCAATGAATACAAATATGTGGATACTGTTTTACGACCAAGATGAATTCTACACGTTGCTTTGGTTGAATTGGCTTCGAGAGGAAAGGCAGCAGTGGTCCAGATTAGCAAGAATGACAAAAGTCAACTATGTGGTCCCAGATTTATTCGTCAAGATATTTTAGTGTCAAGTGCAGCCCATTTTATTTTATGCATCTGAAGTCTGCGGTCTTCGCAAATGGGATTTTACTTAAACTGTCCATCTATGCAGTCTTTAAAAGTTTCTAATGTCTCCGTATTTAAAAAAAACTTTATCATGATTTATGGAGACACTGGGCGATATCCTTTATCGGTTAACACAACTATGCGAATAGCCAAGTACTGGCTTAAAATCCTCCAAATGGACGATGAAAGATTGCCAAAAAGGGTATACAGCATGCTTTCGAAAACCGTTGAGTACGGGGAAAACTGGGCATACAGGCTACGTGCTATGTGAAGAGAAAACGATTTGGAATACATGTGGGAAAGTCAAGTTGTTCAGAGGGCGTCGTCCTTTCTATGTCGCCTGAAAGATGCTTGGATTAAAAGACTCAGAGAAAAATGGACAAATGAGCTGTGCAGTAGTGACATATGCACATTGTACATGGAGTTTAATTAAAACCACATTTGGAGTAGAGGCATAATTATTTTTACAAGGTCGATAAGAAGATCATCAGAGAGGTATTTATTAAATTTCGATTTGGCATTACTGATATGCACATCCACAAACACCGGTATGATACAATGATCCAGACATTATGTCCATTGTGCCAGAAAGAGGATGAAGACGAATACCATATTTTGATCAGGTTCCCAGCAATATGTGACCTGAGAAGCAAATAATTATGTGGTTCCGCACGTTACTGAGGATATTAATGTATTCGTGCAATTTGTGGAACAAATAACTAACACAAGTGCGAGCTGTTCGTGATGAGGAGGAGAGGAGGTGCAATGTCGGAGACAAATGAAGTCAATTTATAAATGAAGCAGATGATGGAGATTGTACTGTGTTTCTCATGTATAGTGGGCTAGAGACTCTTTCAATGAAGATCAGTCCAGTCCAGTCCAGTCCAGCTCAGTTCAGTTCTCTCTGTGTCTGGGTCCGTCCGTCCTTCCGTCCGTCTGTCTGTCTGTCTGTCTCGCTCTGTCTCTCTCTCTCTCTCTCTCTCTCTCTCTCTCTCTCTCTCTCTCTCTCTCTCTCTCTCTCTCTCTC
>JAWQFJ010026880.1:47500-50363 GCA_034096865.1 Theodoxus fluviatilis | reverse complement strand
CGGAGTCTGGGACGACCGGCCCTTCTTTTCTTTTGCCGCTGGCCAGCTGACCACACAGGATGTCCTTTGGCAGCATGTCATCATTCGTGCGCTGCAAGTGTCCCAGCAGGGAGTTCATGCTGGGGACCATTCTGAACACAGAGATCAGCCGCGCTGAATGGCTGGGGACTCAGCGCGTAAGAGGATGTCACTGTTTGGAACGGCGCATATGAAAGGTGTGCAGCCGGCGCTCCTGCCTCATATAGGTGCTCCAGGCCTCGCCTTCATAGAGTAGTGAAAACTACTAACGTAATAAGCAATCCGTAACAGAATGTCTGCCTGCCCTCCTAACTGTCAGTTTCTGTACCATGCATTCGCCCACAACAAAATACATGCCAGCTGTTGCTTCTATTCACTCACATATTGATGAAAAATACGGAATTTTTTCTTGTTGATAAATATGCATCAATACTGTTTCTGTTAATGAATATCGTTAGTCTGCCACCTTGCAATGCTGCTGCCAGTCAGAGTTCACTATTATTTTTGTGTTCCAGTAGCGTTCGACGTAATGACTGGTCTGGTTTCGAAGGAATGTTTTGCATCGAGCAGTTGCAGACTTTCTACATGAGACTTGTAAATAATCTAATGCACATGACCTAAGAAATTCCCGTGTCTGTTTGTGATAAGAGAAGACTTACCGCAACTCAAAAGTCCCCATGTTGTCAGGGGGTAAAGACAGACCTACAGTGTCTTTAGAAGCGACTCATAGTGAAAAAGAGGCTTACCTGGATCTTACTCCAACGAGCTCTACTGATTATCATGATCAATGGCCTTACATAGCCTAGCAGCTATACCATGGCTGGTAGGCTGTAAAATTTCATGTAACATTGTCAGGCCTTTAAGAATCTAGTTTTCACTGGCGCACCATTATTTTTATTTATTAGTTCCACTCTCATCGTCCCAGAGAGGAAACCCCGCAAGACGGCATTAGCACGCTACGGCAAAACACTCGCGTAACTTTCATAGACCTGTATGTTTCAACTCTCGTGCCCCTTCTAAGGCATCGAGTGTCATCCAGTTCGTCCTTCGGCTCGCAGGCCTTTTCAACTGCTGGGCCAGCAGTGTGGAATTCCTTGCCGGAGGACCTCAGATGGTGCTCCTCGCAAGAGGACTTCAAACGACAGCTCAAGGCACATATCTTCAAAAAACAATTACAGACCTCCAGTGCGCGCTATGAGTGATTTTCACTTTTTCAATCAGAAACAGCGCATTTCAAAAAGTTGATGATGATGATGACGACGACGACGACGACGACGACGACGATGATGATGATGATGATGATGATGATGATGATGATGGTGATGTCCAGCTACATGATGCCACAAACTGCTGTCTTCGGAAGGCCTGTTTGCTCATTTCAGTCGTGTCCTCCCCCTCCTACGCAGCGCCGTCGCCTTCGCTTGCTCGCTCGTCTTTCGTCTCGTCACACGGGCGCCAATCCTACGTATTTTCCTCGCAAGACGTTTGTCAAGCTGCAAGAAAACACTCGCATAACAAACCCCATATCCCTGACCCTTCTCCTCTGAGCTGTGCGTTTTCATACCTCACTTTTACCTCCATCTGGTCTTTTGATTGCATCATCGACTTACAACCCAACTTTGTGATCTTATGTGTGTGGTGCTTCTTCTGTGTGTCTATGTGTGTCTTTGTGTGTGTCTTTGAGTGTCTTTGTGTGTGTGTGTGTGTGTGTGTGTCTATGTGTGTGTGTGTGTGTGTGTGTGTGTCTATGTGTGTGTCTTTGTGTGTGTGTGTGTGTATGTGAGTGTGTCTATGTGTGTGTGTGTGTGTGGTGTGTGTGTGTGCGTGTGTGTGTGTGTGTGTCTATGTGCGTGTCTGTGTGTGTGTGTGTGTGTGTGTGTCTATGTGCGTGTCTGTGTGTGTGTGTGTGTGTGTGTGTGTGTGTCTATGTGTGTGTCTGTGTGTGTGTGTGTGTGTGTGTGTGTGTGTGTGTGTGTGTGTGTGTGTGATATTCAGCACTGCCTCTATCTCTTGCTCCAACAACTTGTCCCCTACACAGTTATCTCCCCCTCCCCATTGTGTGACCCAGCTTACCAGTATCACCCCCTTGTACCCTAGCTTTCTCTATTCTCTTTGTGAGCTTTTCTCTATCTGTCCTAAATTCTCATCTCTCTCCACCTTTCGATGCAGTGTTCCGCCATTCCACCCTCTCCCCCGCCCTTCTCCCTCTTTCCCCTACCCTTTTCCCCCTATTTTTCCTCATCCCCCCCCTCACCCCCTCCCCTCACCCCCTCCTCTCACCCCCACCCCCTCTCCCCTACCCCGCACCTCCTTCCTCCCCCACTTCTTCCTTCCCTCAGCTTCCTGGACCTCTTTGACATTTATTGGCAGACTGGGAGCAGCCGCTCGATGTGATGGCTGGAGCCGCACTGGCAGCAGGTGCCCCCCTCCCCCTTGCTTCACCCCCACCCCCCACCCTCCACCCTTTACCCAAAGACTTGTTCAAGACTTTGGCCAGATCCAGGGCTGTCGGTGCCTCGACGAAGTGAAGCTATGCTCTGTTGCAGCCCTGCATTGATAGGCTTGTTTTGCTCCTTTGGGCTGCAACAAACGCGTTTACCTCTCGTAGAGCTGTCTGGAGGTGCGCGAGGGCCACATGCCAAATTGTTGTCTGGGTCTGGCATACAAATAGACAGACCGTAGCGCGGTCAGATTCTGTGTTGCTACCGAGTTAACATGCCTGTAACATAAAGGAATGCCATGACCTGCCGACTGAAACATGTTGTTACCTGTTTGGAGTGAATGAATGAACGAACGAATGAACGAATGAACGAATGAATGAATGAGTGATTGAATAAACGAATGA
>JAWQFJ010026880.1:25000-40000 GCA_034096865.1 Theodoxus fluviatilis | reverse complement strand
GAGGGCTGATGGTCTGTATAACTCCTCTTTTTTTCATTCATTCATGATCCTTTCCCACCAATGTGAGCTTTCTGCAACATTCTAGGCCGTTCATATGTTACTCTTCCGTAAAAACGTTGCATACAAAACAAGCATTAAACTTTTTTGGGGGGTGCAGTGGACGAAAAGATGTATTCCGGCTTATGACTGCTGACAATTTATATTCACGCTGAGCACGGAATACCCAGGTTACGGTTGGGAATTCTAAATTTAGTCGCCCTAGTGCTGCGCCCAAGGCGGGTTTCCCAGGACTTTGGATATGCATTCCAAAGCAATCCAAAGCAATCCAAAGCAATCCAAAGCAATCCAAAGCAATCCAAAGCAACCCAAAGCAATCCAAAGCAATCCAAAGCAATCCAAAGCAACCCAAAGCAATCCAAAGCAATCCAAAGCAATCCAAAGCAATCCAAAGCAACCCAAAGCAATCCAAAGCAATCCAAAGCAATCCAAAGCAATCCAAAGCAACCCAAAGCAATCCAAAGCAACCCAAAGCAATCCAAAGCAATCCAAAGCAATCCAAAGCAATCCAAAGCAACCCAAAGCAATCCAAAGCAATCCAAAGGTATTACCGAACTTTTCACAAGTGATCACTGCAATCATAGGCAACGTCCAATAATTCAGCTCTTGTAATAGATTCGTTTCCAAAACCAGAGAGTGTCTGCTTTATCGTCCCCGTTTTGGCACTGACACCTGTATGATTACAACGATCATTTCAAAATGATACCGGAACCGCCGCTTGGATTGCTTTGGATCGCTTGTACATATTCTATGAAACCCGTCTCTTGTTTGTGCCAAGTGGCTGTGAGGATGAAACTCGAGTTGTTTGCTGGATTAGCAGACGGTCTAACAAGTCCGCCACGACGTTTGAATAGTGGAATGACACCCTGCCGTGATAGACGTCTGTTCGTTCCTTGGCAGTTTTGACACCATACACGGCCACTAACGGCGTACATGGAAGGCACGGGTGAAAGTGGTGTTTATTTGCAGGTCTACATGACAGACTGTTGGAAATTTAAGTTCTCTGGGGGAAGGAGAGAGAGAGAGAGAGAGAGAGAGAGAGGGAGAAAAAGGGAGAGAGAGGGAGAGAGAGAGAGAGAGAGAGAGAGAGAGAGAGAGAGAGAGAGAGAGAGAGAGAGAGAGAGAGAGACAGACAGACAGACAGACAGACAGACAGAGACTGAGACAGAGAGAGAGAGAGAGAGACAGAGAGAGAGACAGAGAGAGAGACACAGAGAGAGAGAAACAAAGAGACAGAGACAGAGAGAGAGAGAGGCAGAGAGAGAGAGAGAGAGAGAGAGAGAGAGAGACAGAGACTGAGACAGAGAGAGACATAGACAGGGAGACACAGAGACGGGGAGACACAGAGACAACGAGACACAAAGTCAGGGAGACACAGAGGCAGAGAAACACAGAGACAGAAACACAGAGACAAGGAGACACAGAGACGGGGAGACACGGAGACAGGGAGACACGGAGACAGGGAGACACGGAGACACGGAGACACGGAGACAGGGAGACACGGAGACACGGAGAGACACAGAGACAGGGAGACACGGAGACAGGGAGACACAGAGACAGGGAGACACAGAGACAGGGAGACACAGAGACAGGGAGACACAGAGACAGGGAGACACAGAGACAGGGAGACACAGAGACAGGGAGACACAGAGACAGGGAGACACAGAGACAGGGAGACACAGAGACGGGGAGACACAGAGACGGGGAGACGGGGAGACACATAGACAGAGGCAAGTGACAGAAAGACAGTGGGAAGAAGGAAAGCAGAGGAAGAAGAAGAGAACAAATGATATGTCTCTCGGAGAACATAATGAATGAATGAATGAATGAATGAATGAATGAATGAATGAATGAATGAATGAATGAATGAATGAATGAATGAATGAATGGATAAATGAATCGATGAATGAAGTTTTACGGCCTATCAGCCAGTGTAGGTTATGTAAGGCCATTGACCACGAAAGTCACAAGAGCTGGTTGGAGCAAATGCAAGTCTCCTAATTATTTGATTCTTAAGAAGTGCGTAGGGAGACGCGGTGGGTCTATCCCCCCCCCAACCCAAAAGGGGCTCTTGGAGAACAGAACATGTGAACAGCACAAGGGTGCTTTTGACGGAAAGCTCCAAGTCTTCCGTGGGTTCATTGTCAATAATTATTAACTAGTCCTACTGAACACGGGCATCCTGTTTGGACAGGTGGGAGAGTGAGACAAGCCAGCCAGCTATTTTCCTCGTGGGGTAAAACGAAATGTTTTAACGTGGCCAGTATCAAGTTATGAGAGCTCGCGAACAGTTCCACCAGATTTTATTGCAATACAACAGCGAAACAAACCTAAATTATGTGCAACCTAGCCAGCCACTCTCCATTCACCGGAGCAACGTGAATATAATGCATCATTGTAATTAGCTGAACTTGTGAACCGGCAAATGTTTTCCCGCTTCCCGTGTATGTGTCTCATGACATGCTAGTAAGGTCAGTGTGTTTGGAAGGTCTTGGGTGCGGCATTCTAACATTCCTGTCAGAGATACGTGGACACCGTGGGCTGTTTGAATAAGTAGAGGAATGATGAGCTGTAGTTTCGTATTATTACCATTAGATATAAGCATACCAGATAGACGCAGGCTGAACTTCTGGTAACTATTGGCAACAATACAACGCAAACTGATAGATCCCCACAGACAGCATCGGATTGCTTCTTCCACAGGCACTGATGTCTAAACTTAGCACGGGAGCTGAGGATGTCAGTCTCGTGGAAATAACTGCAGAGCAGCCCCTGCTGCGGTCTCGGTTTAAGCCGCTAATTTCCAGAGTGTTGACTCGAGGAATTTTCCCTTCTCGTCGAGAAACGAGGTTCACACCGCTGGGGCTGCTTGTTTTTCCTGTCAGAAGAGAGCGATGACAGATTCGCTTTCTCCCGTCACTCGCTGACACGCGGCGCAAATAACTCGCGGCAGTTTTTGACCCGCTAGTCCCCATTTCCTTGCGACAGGGAACGAGCGAAAAAGAATGCATCGACACCGTTAGCCTAGTCCTCTCCTCAGGTTTGTTTGTCGAGGTGAGCAGGACGCCGAAACCAGCCATCAAAAACGCACATGAACCGTCCTACGCAACGACGGACAAGTCACCGTGCTTGCTTGCTTATTGCGAGAGGCGAGGAATGCTCTGACGTGGACCAGTACTTTTCGAGTTTCCCGCCCCTAGCCTGTCTGGCTCAGAATACACATCCTGCTATTTTAGCCAATTTCGGCAGGGGTGAACGACGGAGCTCTGTCGTTTTTGCTTCCCGATCGCGTGGAATGTGTTTGATCTCCTCGGTTGGAGCCCGGGTAGTTGTCAGGAGTAAACGTATCGAGCAGCAGACAGTCATCTGTGCCCTGCACACTACCCGACAGTTCGCCTGTAAACAAGGTACGTACCACGACTACAACGCACGTTTATCGAGTGGTCTGGGTTAGAGTTGGCGGGACAACTGACTGCGATTGTAAGCTGAAAAGAGGGCTGGGCTGTTGCAGCGATTTCGGATTTGACAAGCACATAGTTGAATGGGCGATAGCGGTCTAAATCCGCTCTGGGATTTGTTTGTGTTTCGTTGCAATCATGCATGCAAGACAGTTCCAGTGTTATGAGCTAGAGACAACTCTGCACGTGTGTGTTGTGAACTTGACAGCTCCCCCTCCCTTCATCGCAACTTGTTGCTCAGTCGCGCCACTGCCCTGCTCAGCTCTGGCCCAGTGATTCATAAGAGCTGTGACAGTTGGCGTGAGGTGGCCTTTGGAGAACTGCTGCGCACGAACCACATTGGAGTGTACCCATTCACCTATCTGTGGCAAGATCGGGTCAGTCTGAAATTTATTGCATCCGCCGCTTCCGAGAGTCGCGTGGCTCTGTGAAGGCACAGGATGGATTTTTCCAGGGTGCTGAGCGGACGTTTATGAGTGGGTCGCCCTTGTGCTACCCCAGTCACAGCCTGCTTTCGCACCAGTCTGTGTGGTTGTGGCGAACGCAATGGTCGGCACTTGACTGCTGTTTTGCAAGGGACGGAAAGAGGAAGTATGTCGAGTAAAGCGAGCCATGGGGCCGAGTAATTGAAACATCAAGGGAAAAAGTAGTGGGGGGTCAGCATAAAAAGAGGACTGTCGAGACTCCTGTTTTTTCCCTTAAAATATTGTCGTCAGACAAACTGTAGCGAACAGCAGGAAAACACGATGACCGCATTTCAAACAGACTCCGTATGCTAAACATTTTTGCAACAGTGACATTAATGGCACGTGGCATTTTGAAAACTGGTAACTCGATCACATTAGCGGTACGTGGATGACGGGGTCATTACTTGATAATGAGTCATTTCTTGTTAATTAACATTGCAACAAGTGCGCACGTGTAAGAGAATGAAACAGAACGCGCTGAATGGCAGATACAACAGCGCCATACAACATGAAGTTATCTTTTCAAAAGAGTCGCTGTCTACAGCGGCACATGATATACATATACATGTAATGTTACTGCTCACACTGCTATTAGTGCAAGGCAAGCCCCCTTCCCGATCCCCCCCCACACACACACCCACACACCCCCACACTCCCCCCCCACACACACCCACACACCCCGTCCCCACCACCCCCACACACACACCCACACACCCCCACACACACCCCCCACACACACACCCACAGCCCCCCCACCCCCCCCACACCCACTCCCTACCCCCACCCATCCAACAAAAAGCCATGTAGCGGAGTTACTGCCGAGATTATATGAGTACGATGGCATCCACTTTTTACATAAATACAGTGGAAAGTGTGTTAAGGTGACTACGCATCTTTACATAAATCGCGGAGATTTTCTCGCCAAGTCAGTTCAGGTAGTCAGTCCCATCCCACGTCCCTGCTCTGCATGCTCCTCTTGCCTTGACGACAGTAGAGCTCGTTACCAAAAGGCATTCGCTCGCCGCTAATTACCTGGCGTGTCCTTAGCGATGTATTTCAAATGAGTGTCCAATTGTCGCGGCTATGTCAATGAAAATGTAAATATGCCATATATACATACTGTTCCAGAAATGACTAATGTCGTATAGTTCGATTTTCGAGTCGTTTACACACAACCGCTTTAATTTTGAGCAGTAAAACCAGAAAACAAATACATTATCAATTTTTGGCATGTATTCAATATTTCGAGATAAACGGCCCAATTTCCACAGCTTTTAGCTTTAATATATAATTCTTGTTTACTTTCAATTAGAACAACAAGCAACAAAAAGGCCTTTTACAGAGACGTCGATGTGGACGGACACATCCTGACATGTCAGGGATCAAATGAACAGTCCTAGACCCAGGAATGGCCTTGTCTCAATTTATTTGAAACCGCGACGCAAGAATCGCTCCAAGAACTCCATCCCCAAAATAGATCATTGATCAGAAAAGCAAAAGGAGCAAAGCCGATTTGACGTAACCGCTGCCAAGAACGAGAAAGGGAGGGGTGAGAAGATGGGTGGCTTTGGGGGTGGGGTGGGAGGGAAGTGAGAAAAGGAGGGGGGCAGGGTTGACGAGGGGGAAAGTGTGTGTTAGAGACGGAAAGAGACGCCAGGAGCTAATTTGCCTTTCAAATACATTCATTGGAAAGGGCCAAGTTGCGGAGGCTAGTTAGGGGAGGTCTAGGGAAAAGCGTGCTTTTCTCACCAGTGGTCGTTCACTTCAAACTGGCCGCCCGTCTTGTTACCTGCAACGCAACCAAACTGCTCCCGAGCCAGCCAGCAGTCGTTATAGCAAGGGCAGGGCAAAAGCAGTGATGGAATAGCAAGAGGGCGGGAGAAGGGCATGGAATAGTGGCTGGGAGTGCAGCCCATGCTGGACCGTGTGTATTGGCACAGACATTCGTGCCTTGACAGGGAGAACCCTCCAGCTTGTGTTTTTCCCCTCTACTTCTCTGCAGGTATCACAGCCAAGCTCCACAGGATCCCCCTTGCAGACGATGGGAGATATTAGCAAAGGGTGAGTAGACTCAACTGCCTGTGACTATCTTTTCACTAATAGATCATAGTTATGTCAGTAGAGATGGAGACATTTACTTTTAAAAGGCTGCATTAGATGTATGCATCTGCAGTGGGCCATCACCTTCCCGATTGAACTCTGCTCCCGGTCATAGACTTACTCGCTTGATGTTGCGATGATTGAATTACGTGAAGCTGAAGTTTTTATTTTCCTTGAGGCAGGCAGGTGCATGGCTCATTGCAGTGTTGTGGCCCAAGCGTACATTTCGAATGAGTGTTGTGTGTGCAGAGACATTCAATGTTTGCATGAGGAGTCTCTGTGTCGACACCACCTTTTTTAAACCGCGCTTCCTCCTGCCGAGTCCACATAGCATTTGAATATAATAGAAAATAGTTGCTAACGATGTTTATTGCCTAAGGTATTTGAAGAGGAAACTTGTGTTAGAGACGACGACTTATACACACGTTTGAGCTGTACTGGAGAAGAATCTTTAACAGTATACAAAGGAAAGCGAGCGAGCGAGAAAACGGGAGAGAGAGAGAGAGAGAGAGAGAGAGAGAGAGAGAGAGAGAGAGAGAGAGAGAGAGTATATTTGCCGGAGTGGTCATTTATTTTCAGTTACAGGCGCATGTACAACGTTTCAGATAATGTGTCAGAAGAACAAATCATCACTAAGTTGCTTTGATGTTTGTCTGAAGATACGCCTCGCATACATGGTATACTCATTATCACTCTCGTTCTTGCAGCATGTACCACCTCACAATTCTTTGTGGGGGGAAAACACTCACCGCGTACAAAAGATGACATTATCTCCTCAGAGTTGGATACCGCGTAGGCGTATCATTGTGGTAGTGGTGGTGACTGGTCTGAACATCAGTAACAATCAATGATACTTGATCGCGCAAATCAGTTCTCCAGACAGTTTTAAACTGTCTCTGTTCAGTCGTGATACAGAGATCCACTACTGCAGACTACACAAAGAAAACATGTTGCTGGGGAGAGAAAAACGATAACCAGACAACGTACAGTTTTCGCAATTGTCTTTCTCGAAACACCGGTTACGGCTATTCATTATCTGTAAGTAAAAGCAGTGATGGAGAGATCTCTGGAGACTGTGGCTGAATGGTGACAAGTCAATTCTCTTTTCGTATGGATATCTGAGGAGTTTGTAATAGCTGTTTGATTGTAGAGAGAGAGACTGAACTTGTTCTTTTTGAAGCGTGCCGACTTGCTCAGCTGTACATCTATACGAATTGGTCCTGTGTTTGTAGACATATACTCGTAGGTAGAGTAGAAATTGCAGCAGACCACAAGTAGAGCACGAAATTGCTTTCATTAACCTGAACAGATATATGACTTCGAAATGGCTCAGCATAATCCGGCCGTGAGAAACAGTGTCGCACGATAACGACTCAATGTGATTGGAAACTGACCTAAAGCGTTTTGTGTATACACAGCACGGGAGGCATGGGTGTTATTTTTTCCTTCACGAAAAAGTGTCCATGTTTGCGGATTTTGAACACATACTGTCAAACAGTATTTTCCTAGCTAGCCAATGTCTAGATACACATGAAGGAGTTTGATTAAAAGCATGAAATGCTGTGTTAATCGGGGAAAACAGTTCCTGAAGCTACAGAGACTTGCACTAAGTTTCCAGTGTCGGACAAATCCATTTAAAAAAAGGTCGCCAGAGCAAAGTTATTTCAAATTGCCACAGGCTTCCTAAATGCCAGACACAGAACCATCGTTTGCAGACACGGGTCAGGGGTTAGCATGAGGCTTATTGCAGTACAAGTCGAGAGGACGTCTCAGAATTAAGTTTACACGACCCGACGTTCGTCCGTTCGTCTGCTGGCGGGAGTGGCAGCCATCATGAGGTGCAGAACGCACAAACCACTGTGTGGATTGACTGCATCCCGGCGCCGTGCCTTCATGTCTGTAGGTAATGAGACACTGGACTTCCAAGCTCTTCCGTCCCTGAAATATGGAGGGCCTGCGTCTTCCGGTGTCTGAATTTGCCCTTAACATGAGGAGGAAATGATGGCACATACCAAATGGACAGTTCCAGTACGGCCACTTCGCCTCCACGTCTGCGCTCGAACACTTCGAAGATGAATAAACCGTGCATCAATTACTGCTCTATGATACATCTGAGACGCTCCACGATGCAAAGGAGAGATATTGCCCGGCTCTAATGGGCTTTTAATTAAGCGTATGGTATCTTTCGTCGAAGTTACCGTCCGTGCAGCACGTTGAAAGCCCATCATTGTCGCTGAAAAGTAAAGAGCCTTCTACGGAATTTGTGTTTCGCTATACTTTGAGTTTTAATATTACGTTCCCTGTCAGTCGATGCATTCTGATGGCAGTTCTCCTCCTCCTCCTCCTCCTCCTCCTTCTTCTTCTCCTCCTTCTCCTCCTTCTCCTCCTTCTCCTTCCCTCCCTCTTCTTTTCTTCTTCTTCTTCTTCTTCTTCTTCTTCTTCTTCTTCTTCTTCTTCTTCTTCTTCTTCTTCTTCTTCTTCTTCTTCTTCTTCTTCCTCTTCCTCTTCCTCTTCCTCTTCCTCTTCTTCTTCTTCTTCTTCTTCTTCTTCATCTTCTTCTTCTTCTTCTTCTTCTTCTAGTGCAGTGGTCTTGGAGGAAGAGGTGGCCAGGTCGCAGAGAGCTCTTTACATGCATCACTTAGCGCACCATCTGCCAAGGCCTGAAATCCGGTGAGCAAGACAGATCACAACGGCGTTTTCAAGTAAAGAAGGCCGGCTCCAACTTGAAAGCGGCAGGCGGGAACCCATCAAAGTGCCAGAAAACGCAGGAAATCTCCAACGTCTGCTTCTACAGCAAGGCAGGCTTTCGCAATGGCCCCATTGTCTCAAAGGGTGTGCTTTCAGGATTGGGCTCAACAGCCACATTCCGTCCCAGCGGTGAAGAATGGACAAAAACTGGCATCGACGAAACTGATGGTCGATCGAAACCTTTGGATGGATGAATGGATGGATGGATGGATGATTGACGGATGGACCGACGAATGGGTGGACGGATGGATGCACACACAGCGATTGTAAAGGGGACCGCGCTGTTTTGAGCAAGCTAGATCGAAAGTGTTGCAGCCGAGGAAACGCATGATTCTAGTGAAGGTAGGTGGACAAAATGTCGCCCAGGAAGAAAATAGACAGCAAATCGAAGGTGAGCGACAGCACACATATTCGCCAAAATGGCGGGTCTGCAAACAGATCCAAAAGACAGCTAAACAACAAAGGAGCGTCACCTTCTAGAAACACTCAACACCAAGCCAATCAAAGCATTATGGAGTCAGACGATCTATGGCTTTGCAAATTTTGTCAAACAACTTTCGATGACCCTGAGGATAGAGCGTTGGAATGTGAAAGATGTGAAGGTCATGCATGCTTGACGTGTGCCGGTATCTCAGAAATCGAGTACGACGTTCTCACCCGAATGAAAAACAGCACAACACTCCATTGGTACTGTAGGGACTGCGATGCCGCGGCACTTGCAGCCGTCAGAACTGACAACAGTATAGCAGAAAGATGCAAACATCATTACCAGCTCATGCACTGAATTCAAGGCCAAATTAGACTCTTTTCAGACCAAGGTCAACAACCTAGAGGAGGGTATCATGTCAGCAAAATGACATGCCAGTCTCCAACCTTTCCTTTCTTTCAAAACTGTCAGAGAAATTAGCATTGCAGCAGTTGTTAGAGCACGTGTCCAAGTATGATCTTTTGGCTCGTTTTCGGTCCGCGTACCGTGCTCACCATTCCACCGAAACAGCTCTGCTCCGTGTTCTAAACGACCTCCTTGTCGCATCTGATGATTCCAAAGTTTCCCTTCTCACGTTGTTAGATTTGAGTGCTGCGTTTGACACAATAGATCATGGAATTCTTCTCTCCCGTCTAAGACATGTTTTTGGCATTGACAACACAGCACTCTCCTTCCTGAAATCATATATCTCAGAACGTAGGCAGACTGTTTTGATCCAGAGTATTGCTTCTGATCCTGCCCCGCTAAATTATGGAGTACCACAGGGCTCGGTTGTAGGTCCTCTGCTGTTTCTACTGTACACCCAACCACTTTCCAACGTAATTGACAGTCATTCATTCTCTCACAGTGAATTTGCTGATGACACGCAACTCTACAACTTCACTCATCCCAGTCACATCCAATCTCTTCTCTCTGCAAGTGAACTTTTTATTTCTGATGTGAAGCAGTGGATGACCCAGAACAAACTCAAACTGAATGATTCAAAGACCGAAGCTCTCCTGGTTGGTGGTAGAGTCGAATTCGATCAGGCTCTGAAACTAACCATATGTCAGAGTGAGATAGAATTCTCAAAGTCTGTTAGAATCTTAGGCGTCATGTTCGATGATGATCTTTCTATGAGAGTTCATGTGAACAAAGTTTGCCAGTTAGCTTACTACGAGTTAAGGAAAAATAGCACTATTCGTCACTATCTTTCACAACAGGCCACCAAAACCCTTGTCACTTCCCTTGTTCTGTCCCGTCTTGATTATGGAAATTCTCTTCTTGCCGGCATTCCTGACACTCTGCTAAATAAACTGCAAAAAGTCCAAAACACTGCTGTTAGATTAGTTTTAAGATGTCCCAAGAGAACTCCCACATCCAAACTCCTTCGTGCACAGCATTGGCTCCCCGTCGCTCAGAGGATAGAGTATAAGCTATCCACTATGTGTTTCAACTTCTTCAATCAAACTGCACCACACGCACTCAAAGAAATTCTCACTGTCTACACCCCCGCTAGAAATAACCGTTCAGCTGCAGACACTAAAACGTTAAATGTCCCCCGTCGCAAAAAGAAAACCCAAGGACAGCGAGCTTTTTCTTACATCGGCCCTGTAACGTGGAATAGCCTACCTTTCCCTGTCCGTTACTCTGATTCCATGTTCCAGTTCAAAACTTCCCTCAAGACGAGCAGTGAAGTGCTTCACAAGGCGCCTCTTTTATGTTTCGTGTTTTGTTTATTGGCTGCTATTTAATTAATTGTATTGTATTTAATTTTTCTTTTATTTCAACTGTACAGTGTGCGAGTGTTATAATGCTTTGTATGAGTGTGGATTTTTTTCCCCCATTGTAAACGCCATGAGCTTGCCTATTAGGGAAGGTATGTGCGTACAAATAGTCTGTATTATTATTATTAGTAGTAGTAGTAGTAGTAGTAGTAGTAGTAGTAGTAGTAGTAGTAGTAGTAGTAGTAGTATAGCAAAACTCATTGATGCAGTAGAGGAGATTGTTAAGAAAGTCCAACAGCCACAAGTGGCCAAGGTCACTGAGAGCATGAAAACGGTTGAAAGTTTCAAAGAGATTGTGGAGGAGGAGAGAGTAGCGAACTTGAAAGAGATGACGGACAGAGAAAGAAGGAAAAAAAACCTAGTCTGGTTTGGGGTCCCCGAGAGCGAAGCCTCTGAGGCGAGTGATAGGATCGAGGCGGATACAGCTTTCCTTAAAGACGTTTGTAGCAAGACCCTTGACGTAGAAATAGAGATCACAGCCTGCAGAAGGCTTCGTGCAAAACAAGCTAGGGAAAACCAGGCAATCAGATCCTTGCTGATAACGGTCACAGAAGACAAAACGGTCACTCAGACTCTGAGAGCAGCAAGAAAGCTCCACGAAAACCCAGAACTCAAGAACATTTACGTTAAACAGGATGCCACCCCTTTAGAGAGGGAACAGAGAAGGAGGTTGATGGAGGAGAGAGAGAAAAGGAAGAAAGAGACTGTGGAAAAAAGGGGGAAAGAAATTTGGGTAATCAGGCACGGGAAAGTGGTGGACACAGCAAGAAAAAATGGGCGGAGGCCCTCAAAACTCCAAGCAGGCAGATGAAAGACCCGAACCTCCAGTCAGAGAGCGGTTAACCACCGTGTGACGGGGCTTGATCAACGGAGACGAGCTAGTCAACCTGTACATAGAGCCAGAACTGTAAATAATGCAAATATTTCTCTTAAACACGGCAACGGTAGACGAGCTAGTCAACCTGTACATAGAGCCAGAACTGTAAATAATGCAAATAGCTCTCTTAAACCCAGCATTTTAAACTGCTTTTACACAAATGTAGACTTTGTGATCAATAAAAGAAGTGAACTTTTAACTATGATAGCTGCGAGTGCCCAGACATTATCTGTGTTACAGAAACGTTGCCAAAAAATCATAAAGGACAAATACAGCCAGCAGAATTGCAGCTCCCAGACTTTGATTGTTTTCATAATCTGACTGTTGTGGACAGTCAGAGAGGTGTAGCTTGTGGGTCAGAAAAAAATATACAGCACAACCAGTGAAATTGACAAAAAGAATCAGGCAGCTAATGAATCAGTTTGGTGTGAATTGCCTCTGAGGGACAGAGATAGCCTTTTGATAGGCACGGTGTATAGGTCTCCGAACAGTACTAAAGTTAATGATGCATCAGTAAACAAATTGCTGTCAAGTATGTCTGAGAAAAGATCGCATGTGCTGATTGTCGGTGATTTCAACCACCCTGAGATTAAATGGACAGATGATGCTTCACCCAGGAACCTCCAACACCCAGCTTCCTTGTTTATGGAGGCGGTCAGAGACTCGTTCTTGATCCAGCATGTGAGCGCGCCCACACACTATAGAGCAGAACAAACCCCGAATGTTTTAGATTTGATTTTTACCAGCGAACAGGCAATGATTGACACTATTAGGCATGAGGCCCCGTTGGGCAAGAGTCACCACCAGACACTACTCTTTAACTCAGATGCTATGCAGAGAAGAAACTGGTGAATATTTCCTGTTTCAACTACGCTAAAGGTGACTACGACAAACTAAGGGAGAGTATTGATTCTCAAAAGATTGTGGCTAGTATTAGGGACATGATGTGCACCAGGCTTGGTCTGCTGTTAAGGATACTGTTATGGCGGCGGTGGAGAGAGTATACCCAAAGTGAGGGTTGGAACTGGGAAAAATCGGCCTCTATGGATGAACAATGAACTCATGGCTAAGATTAAGAAAAAGAAACAGGCATACAGGAAGTACCTACAAACCCGGGAAGGCACAGATTACCTGAACTATACTAGGGCCAGAAACCAAGTCAAAAGTAGCGGCAGAGCCGCAGTTAAAACACATGAAAAGACATTTGCCAGGAATGTGAAACATAATCCAAAAGCGTTCTTCTCATACGCTAAGAGTAAACTTAAAACAAGAGAGGGTATCGCAGACCTAAAAGACGGCCAGAAGAAAGTCTCCTCGGATGAGGGAAAAGCTAACCTTTTAAACACATTGTTAGCAGTGTGTTCACTGAAGAGAACTTGAATAATATTCCGGCATGCGAAAGTGTTAAGATAGACTCGAAATTAGGTGACATAGAAATCAGCCCTGCGAAAGTGTGCAAACGCCAAACGGCTTTGAACCCAAATAAGTCCTCGGGCCCAGATGGCTTCCACCCACGCATTCTAAAGGAACTAGCTCACGAGCTGTCAGAACCCTTGGCCCTTGTCTTTCAGAAATCCTTAAGTGAAGGTGCACTCCCATTAGACTGGAAAGAAGCGCAAGTTACTCCTTGTTTAAAAAAGGGGAGAAAGATAAGCCAAACAACTACAGGCCAGTCAGCTTGACAAGTGTAGTGTGCAAACAGCTAGAATCTCTTGTGAGGGTTGAAGTTTCTAGACATTTGGTTGAAAACAGTCTACTGTCAAGTTGTCAGCACGGTTTTGTGTCAGGTCGGTCCTGCACCACCAACCTGTTGACTGCACTAGAGAAATGGACTCAGATGATGGATGATAATTTACCAGTGGATGCTATACATGGACTATGCTAAGGCCTTCGACGCAGTACCGCATGAACGACTTTTGAGAAAAGTGGCAGCACTGGGAATTGGCGGAAAAGTCCTCAGTTGGATCCGAGATTTTTTGTCGGATAGGCGGCAGAGAGTCAGGGTTAATGGTGTACTATCAGACTGGACAGCTGTGAAAAGCGGAGTGCCTCAGGGGAGCATACTCGGTCCGGTTCTCTTTGTAACGTTCATTAACGACCTTCCAGATGCAGTGGAAAGTCTGTGCTCCATGTACGCTGACGATACCAAACTGTACAGATCTGTAGAAAATGAGGAAACTGGCAAAAAGTTGCAAACCGATCTAGATGCTCTGGTAGACTGGGCGGACAAGTGGCAAATGCGCTTCAATGCGGACAAGTGTAAGTGCTACACCTAGGTAAAACAATTCTTAAAAAAAAAAGTGAAATGAGAAAGCATGGCAGTCAAGAGAAGGTAACGCTTGAAGAGACTAGAGTAGAGAGAGACCTAGGAGTGCAGATATATAGTGAACTGCAGTTCTCCGAACACATCGAAACACAAGTTAACAAAGCAAATAGACTATTGGGTCTCATCCGGCGAACACTTGGGGAACAGCCTCCCAAACAGCGTAGTTGAGGCACCGAGCCTGAACTCTTTCAAGAACAGAGTGGACAAGCATCTACAAGGATATATGTTCGAGCTGGAAGAACCACTGGCGCAGAAATAGACTAGGCCTGGTCAAAAGACCAGTATCCATAAGAACAATGAAAATACAGCCAGAGAGCCACCAGAATCGGCGACAGGCCCTGGACGCCTAAGCAAGTCGAAGAATCTACTCTACTCTACTCTACTCATCTCATGAATGGATGGACGGACGGATGGACTTTACTGAAATCAACATTTATATAGTATGTACCCGATTAACCGGTGTTGGAGTATAAACAAGTGAAGACTTGTAAAAATACAGCTGACATATCACACACAGTGGCAGCATATATATAAAAAACACTGGTTGATTCTTTTTCCTTGTTTTATTTCCACACCGCGTTTCGTCCTCGCGCACAGAGGAGTCATCCGCGCCATACAACAAAGAACAACGGCAGCCGGTGAATAGAACACCCGAGGATAATACTACTCAGTACATGGTGACATTAACATGTGCGTGTGCATGTGCGTGTCCGT
>JAWQFJ010026880.1:12500-20000 GCA_034096865.1 Theodoxus fluviatilis | reverse complement strand
TTACCAGGACAAAATCAGACTCATTCGACATCAGACTGTTTTGAGATGTATGTTAATTTCAGTTCTACAAACGTTTCTGATTAAATTGATGCAAGAATGAATTTTGAAGGAGGAGTAATGGTAAAGTTGTTGCCATTCGAAATAGGGTAATATGTTTGCAACCATTTTGAGGAGTAGCCGCTCCATATCTTGCACGAATCGCCAATCCATTTTTCAGAACGGAAATCATCTTCTTCGTTCAAAACATGTTGTGCTGGTCTAGGATCAGATACTTAATGCAGGAAAAAAAATTAACGGCATATTACAGATGGACTTTGCAGGAGCCTAATGTTGTTTTCGTCGAGGAAAAATTGGTAGTTTTGAAAGGGAAAAAAAGTAGCCCACACACGTGCAAGGTTTGGCTATTAAACCTAACTTTTTACCTTTTTTTCTCAAGCAAAATATTACTACTTCATCAAAACATTGGATATAAGTGATTATTTAAATTTTAATAAAATAAAGTATAAAAAGCAAAGCGCCCCAAAATACCTCCATCACCTATTTCGTCTTGTAGTAAGTTTTGCTCATGCGCAAGTTTAGACTCGTTGAGAAAGGTCAAGGTGTGAAGTAGAGCCGCAAGTGTCTGACCACGGGAGAAAACTTCCACATCTCTGTAACCACTAGTTTCAGATGAGTGTGTGTGTATGTGTGTGTAAGTGTGTGCGTATGTGTGTGTGTACGTATGTGTGTGTATGTATATGTGTGTGTGTGTGTAAGTGTATGTGTGTGTGTACGTATGTGTGTGTATGTATGTGTGTGTATGTGTGTGTATGTGTGTGTATGTAAGTGTGTGCATGTGTGTGTGTATGTGTGTATGTGTAAGTGTATGTGTAAGTGTGTGTGTGTGTGTAAGTGTGTGTGTGTGTATGTGTAAGTGTGTGTGCGTGTAAGTGTGTGTGTGTGTAAGTGTGTGTGTAAGTGTGTTTGTGTGCGTGTGTGAAGTTGTGTGTGTGTGTGTTGTGTTTGTTGTGTGTATGTGTGTGTGTGTGTGTGTGTGTGTGTGTGTGTGTGTGCGTGTGTGTGTTGTGTGGAAACCAGAACTGTTTTGAACGTTAGTAATGTAACATTTGGAGAGGAAAAATAAATTGCGCGGGCCTTGTATGTCTTCACATAGATGAGTTAATTAAACTATGATAGTGTTCCGAGTTGAGTAGTCAACAGATAACGCATAGTTTAAGTAGCAATTTTGTATTCAACGAGTTATCTTACGGCTCATTTGAGAGTCAGTTCAGGTGGCAATAGACGGCACCGCGGGAGCCAGCGAGGAGATTCCAGGAGAGGCAAGTTGGCTTGACTCCTCCTTTTGCACGTCTGTCTGTTTGTAAACTTTCTCCACAGACTGCTGCAGAATCTGATTCAGTTCCGCTGTTCCCGTCACGTTTACGTCGATGTAATGTATCAGTGGGAATGAGATGAAGCTGAGGTATGTCTATTTACATTTGTTTTACTTCTCCTCAGTAGATGTACAGAGATACAAGAAACATTTAATCTTTTCAGATACGTGTATTTTTCATCGTAGAAAACATCTGATGCTGGCGTCTGTCTGCTGAATATGTTTCCTTGAAAGTGAATGATATATATATATATTTCCTCCAATTTTCATTAAATCCTAGATAATTTGATGCCTCATGGTAGTTTATTTGGCTGCTTGGGCCTCCCCTTGCTGAGCTACTGGAGTAGACCCCGAGAAGGACATCAAACAAATCTGCCTACCCTTACATCTGCTAGTCGGTGCATTTACCTGCGTTACGGTTATCTTTGAGTTCTACTCCTGAAAAGCGTGTTGGTCAGAAAGACCCGTTTGCTGAAATGGAAACAAGACTGTGTCCCGCCGTTTTCGGCCCCACCCCCACCCTCCACCCCCCCAAAAAAAGAAAAAAAAAGAAAAAAGAAGTGGACATAACAAAGCAGCTTTCAATGAATTATGCAACATGTCCTTTATTTCATATATCTTAGAGGCGATTGTTACAGCTTGGAGCTGCACGGCGCGTTTGATTGTAACGGGAACACGTTTTCAATCAACGTCACGCACAACTGTTGCGTAGGCGACAGTACGCTTCACGTGTAGCTTTTCTTGCGTAAAGGACTCTGACCCCGTCCCCTTTCTAAACGGACATTTGTCGAGATCGCAAAGAAATGGAAGATTGTCCCAGTCCAGTATCGATGCAATGGCCACATTGTTGAGACAGCCCTCTGTTTTGACGTTCGCAAGGAGACCTTAAGAAAGCAGCAGATGGTGGGTTGTCCACTGCGCGAGGGCCAGAAGGGTCTGGCAAAACCTCTGTCTGGGCGGCGCCCATCAAAAAGCTACTTATATCTCGCTCCCGACCGTGTGTCGAAATTGCATGAAACCGTAAAAATGTTGAAGCAGCCATCTTAGGAGCGGAAAGGGAGGTGGCGAAAGGGGAAGCTGGCCAATTCAGCCTGTTTGCTCTGCAGCACGCTGGCAGCTGAAGAAGCCATTGATAAGCACGCCTCCATGGCGACTCCTCAGCCACTTTTTAACGGATCTTGAGGGCGCCGCCATTCTCTCCACACCCCTCACCCCGTCCCACCCTCGCCTCATTCCCACAACTCCGTACTCGCATTTCACTCTCGTCAACTCACCCCAAGCTGACCCCTCAAAACTGTCACCTTCGAACTTTAGCCTTGTGCTGCCCATCAACCTTCTGCTTTAGTCTTGTGCTGCCCATCAACCTTCTGCTTTAGTCTTGTGCTGCCCATCAACCTTCTGCTTTAGTTTTGTGCTGCCTGCCCCCTACTCACCCACTCCCTTCACCCACTCCCTTCACCCACTCCCTTCACCCACTCCCTTCACCCACGCCCTTCACCCACCCCCTTCACCCACTCTTACCTCCTTCACCCACTCCCACCCCCTTCACCAATCCCCTTCAACCATCCCCTTCACCCACCCCCTTCACCCACCCCCTTCACCCACCCCCTTCACATATTCTTACCCCCTTCACTCACTCCCACCCCCTTCACCCACCCCCTTCACCCACCCCCTTCACATACTCTTACCCCCTTCACCCACTCCCTTCACCCACTCTTACCCCCTTCACCCACCCCCTTCACCCACTCTTACCCCTTCACCCACCCCCTTCACCCACTCCCTTCACCCACTCTTACCCCCTTCACCCACCCCCTTCACATACTCTTACCCCCTTCACCCACTCCCTTCACCCACCCCCTTCACCCACCCCCTTCACATACTCTTACCCCCTTCACCCACCCCCTTCACCCACTCTTACCCTCTTCACCGACACCCACCCCCTTCACCCACTCTTACCCTTCACCCTCGTCTTCACCCACCCCCTTCACCCACTCTTACCCCCTTCACCCACTCCCACCCCCTTCACCCCTCCCCCCCTTCACCCACCCCCTTCACCCACCCCCTTCACCCTCCCCCTTCACCCATCCCCTTCACCCACTCCCACCCCCTTCACCCACCCTCTTCACCCCCCCCCTTTCATCCCTCCCCCTTCACCCACCCCCTTCACCCACTCCCCATCACTACCGACCCTACCTTCCCTGCTTCCAGCTTCTGTTATGTCTTCCCATACTTGAACTTTTCTTTTATTTACACTGCACCCAGCATGGCTGCATGAACTGTCCTACCTAACCGTGCTGTAGTGTTGCAATACCTTGCACACCTACTACACACGTACCCACATACCCACATACACACGCCTGTTTACTGTACGCAAGAATGCACACCACACACGTACGCGCGCACACATACGTACACAGCAGAATATTTTTTTCTGTCTGCTTGTGTGCCTTTATGTGTTGTCTGTCTGTCTGTCTGTCTGTCTGTCTGTCTGTCTGTCTGTCTGTCTGTCTGTCTGTCTGTCTGTCTGTCTGTCTGTCTGTCTGTCTGTCTGTCTGTCTGTCTGTCTGTCTGTCTCTCTCTCTCTCTCTCTCAACACTAACACAAACACACACACACAAACACACACACACACACGCTTGCACGCACGCGCACACACATACACGCACACACATACACGCACGCACGCACACACACTCATGCACGTGCGCACACACATACACGCTCACACATACTCACGCACGCACACATACACGCAAGCAGGCGCACACACACCCACCCACACACACACGCATGCACGCACACACATACACACACACACACAACCTCATCCACACCTACACACGCGTGCATTCTTCTCTGGCTGTGTCAGTCCTATTGGATCCAGAGCACCGTATATCCTTGCGAAGGAACAGGCCATACTCTAGACCCCCTGCCAGGGGTGGTTGCTAAGGGTACATGAAGTTGTTTACGGGCGTGGCACAGGTGTGCTTTGTAACCCGAGCTCCGCACGTCACAAGAAGCTGGTGCTCGCGTAAGGGTGTGTGTTTTTTGTTGTATTTCTTGCTGTTTGATGGAGTGCGCCACTCGTCGGCAATTAATCTCTAGCTCTTCAAAATCATGATTGAGTAGACATGAAAACAAAGAAACGTTTGAAAAAGAATCAGCGTTTTTATTGACTGTGAATCTCTCTCTCTCTCTCTCTCTCTCTCTCTCTCTCTCTCTCTCTCTCTCTCTCAATCACACACGCGCGCCCGCGCGCACATACAAATACCAATACATATCTTCACAAACACATACACTGGCATGCACGCACACACGCAAACTCACGCACACGGATACATACACACACATACGCTCACGCACGCAGGTACACACGCAAACAAATGCTCACACACACTCGCATACCCGCACACACGCACACACACACTCACACACACACTCACACACACTTATGCAACCACCACCACGACCATCAACCCCACCCCCACCCACTAATCCCCAAAGTTTTCTCACCGCAATCCACTCTGTCTCTTTCTCACACGCAGCAGAGCAGACAGCGGAGGACATCCACACGCACGTTGATCCTTTCGCAGAGGGATGATGGGCAGCGCTGGACGTGTTGCTGCCCTACGGCTGTTCGTGCTGAAGAACACTAATTGCCTGAGCTGGGTGGATTTAATGACTGTATTCTCATCGTCACCTTCTGTCATTTCCTTCAGCCTTTTTGATTCAGCATCATCGAACAGAAGCAGAGGAAGACTGGAGTGATTGGACGGGGGAGGAGAACGTGCTGGTCTGTCATGCGCGCCGCATCGCCATTATGCTATCGTGGAAAACAGTGTGTGAATGATGAGAAACAACGCTGAGCGTGTTGAGTAGGGTTTGGAGAGTGGGATGGAAAGGGGGAATGAGAGAGAGAGAGAGAGAGAGTGTGTGAGAGAGAGAGAGAGAAAGAGAGAGTGTGTGAGAGAGAGAGTGTGTGAGAGAGAGAGAGGAGGGGGGGAGGGAGGGAGGGAGAGAGAGAGAGAGAGAGAGAGAGAGAGAGAGAGAGAGAGAGAACGGCGAAGGAGTGGTGAACGGACGAACGGCCAGCAAGACGCATTCAGACATTTAGTCAGGTATACACACAGACAGACACCCAGACGGGGCTCTTGATCTCTCACTTAAGAGAAATTGTCTAGGGGTTTATCTTGCCGTCTTGTAACATCCATTCGCTCTGACCATCAGAATCAAGAAGACTGAAGTCATGGGTCAGGATGTCAGTACCGCTCCCAGCATCTCCATCGGCGATCACACCCTTATGGTGGTGGAGGAGTTTACATACCTGGGCTCCACCATCTCAAGCAACTTGTCTCTGGACGCCGAACTAAGCAAGCACATTGGCAAAGCCGCAACATCACTGGCCCGCCTCGGAAAGCGTGTCTGGGACAACTCCATGCTGACGACAAACACCAAGATGAAAGTCTACCAGGCCTGTGTTCTCAGCACGCTCCTTTACGGAAGCGAAGCGTGGACCCTGTATTCCCGCCAAGAACGCCGGCTCAACACCTTTCACATGCGTTGCCTCAGAAGGATCCTGGGCATCAGCTGGCATGACCGCATCCCCAACAAGGACGTACTGGCGCAAGCAGGTATTCCCAGCATGTTCGCCATGCTCAGCCAGAGACGACTTAGATGGCTGGGTCACGTCAGCAGGATGGATGACGGCCGAATACCCAAAGATGTGCTGTACTGCGAGCTCGCCACGGGATCCAGACCTGCAGGAAGACCTCTCCTCCGCTACAAGGACGTTTGTAAACGTGATATGACGGCGGGAGGCATCAACCCAGCAGACTGGGAAACGGTGGCCGCTGACCGCAACAGCTGGAGACACGCCGTCAAGACTGGCATCCAGGCCAGCGAGAGGAGGAGACGGGAGTAGTGGGAGGAGAGGAGAGAACGCAGACGACAGAGGATAGCGTCGGCATCCACAGAGCCACGCCAAGACTTCACTTGCGACAAGTGCAACAGAGCATGCGGCTCAAGGATCGGGCTCTACAGCCACAGAGTACGCTGCCTCTCAACCCCGGACTGACCAAACCTGGCGCACACCCCCATAGTCTCACGAGACTGACGGATGCCAACAACCAACAACAACTGTAACATCCACTTTCTTTCCATGTAATCAAGGGGTGAACGAGACTACACAGAGAAGATAAGTAAGTGGAATTTGACTTTTAAAATAACTTTAATAATATGGAAGTAATGATAATTCTTAATATAACTAATTCAAAGCATTAAGTTATACCATGTTTAGCCAGCCAGCCTTTCAGTGGTTACACGTATCTGTGAGCGTTCAATTCAGCTGATCACTGATGAGCGTAGAGCATTTTCAACAGGGTTGTAGATGGATGAACATGTAAGGCCAGGTGAGATGGGCCTGCCCAGGAATCTTTAATTAATTCTGGTGCTTGGGAAGGGAGGGTAACGTTGAACGTCTCCCCTCCGCGTTGAGACTGTTAGTAGGTCAGGCGGGACGCTGTTCGTGGGGTCAGGCATGACGCCGTCCGTGGGGTCAGGCAAAGCGTGGCTGCCTGATAACTCTGGTCTTCTGGTGGAGGTGTTGAATCACGCCTATCTGAGTGGACTGGACCCTTGATGGACGGCGTCCAAGGAGTCTTGGGAGGCAGCAGGGCTATGGGTAAGGGGGGTTTCTGGCGTTCCCCCTTTCCATCTCCTGTTTGACCTTGGGCGCAGTCACAGAGAGTGCACTGCACGCCCCAGAGGTAGGGGGTAAGAGAGAGAGAAAGAAAGAAGGTGGAGGCTTTATAGTTTTGGCTGCCGTTCACTGACCAATCAGACTCTAGGCACCATCTGTGCAGTACCACATTAGTGTCTTTGTTCTCTTCACTGACCAATTCTATTCTCGGCTCAATGTGTGCAGCAGAATGTTAGCGTCTCTTTGTTGTGTCCAATCCTCACGTTGGGCACCACATTCCAAGGCTTGGCTGGTTTTAAGGCCTTCGCACACGAGGCAAATCCACACGCCACACACGGACTGACAAAATTATCTCCCAATAGCAGAGCGCTACTGACGCCTTTGCTCCACTATTGCCAGCCGTGATTGGCTGACACAATGACGCTTGCGA
>JAWQFJ010026880.1:0-10000 GCA_034096865.1 Theodoxus fluviatilis | reverse complement strand
GAGAAGATTCTGAATAATAATATGTGAATGGACACAATATCGAGGGAAACAGTGTTCACTGGTATAGACCTACGTAGTAGCACTAGTCTTTGAAAATATACTGATTCATACTTAGTATTTCCATTTCTTCCGTTCTCATCTTAAATGCATGGTAAATGTACATACTCACTTTACGAATCGTAGCATAGTCATTGGTTGCTAGAAGGTCTTTGATAGTCTCATTTATATCGAGATGTGGAAATGGTATTACAAATCTTTCTCGTAGTCCACACAAAGCAGAGCAATGAAACAGAAAATGCACTTCAGTCTCTTCCTCCTCTACACATGTAGGGCAAACATTATAGAAAGTCGGGAGACTGTATATATGTTTGTGAACATACAGGTCACTGACTCTAAATCGGAACCGTATCAAAAAATCTCTAAAAAATTTCTTATCTAATGCATACAAATATGTTTCTTGCTCTCGAACAGTTTTATGCAGTCTGTAGAAGAAATACCGATTGCTGTCTTGTAACGTTTCCCTCCACTCATTATCAAAGTCAAATACCAATTTTTCTTTTAGATTCCTAAGGAATGCTCTTTTATTTTCGACAGCTTGTCTTGTCCATTCTCTTTCCATGTTGTATTTGTAGAGCAGAGTTTTTATAATTGTTACCCAATTGAGTTGACCTTCTGGTAAGTTACTCATCGTTTGATACACTCTGAATGGATATCTGTGTTGGTCCATGCTAATTATTTTTAACCAATAATTGACCGACCTTACGATAGCATTTATGTATCTGTGTCACCGTATATCATTACAGGCCTCTTTCCCTACAATCTGGTGCAATTCCTTAATTGTGCCTATACACAAGAAGGGTGAACTAAATGTACTAGATAACTACAGGGGTATTTCTCTATGCAGTTCCCTAAGTAAAGCTTTTCTCCACATTCTGAATGTGAGGCTTCAGGCTTGGGCAGATGAGAATGAGCTTTTCGGTGAGAAGCAACCGGGATGCAGAAGAGGATATTCTACAGTGGATAGTGTGTTTGTTTTACACATTATAGTTCAGAAATATATCCAGAGACGAAGGATAGTGTATGCTCTATTTGTTGATTTCAAAAAAACTTTGACACTGTGAACAGACAAGCTCTTTGGAATGTGTTAGAAGCGTGTGGAATCAAGGGGAAAATGAGTCACATGCTCAGGTCAGTACATGAAACCGTGAAGTGCGGTGTTTGATGCTCCGGAGGGACCTCAAGATTCTTCTATTGTTTCCGAGGCCTGAAGCAGGGATGCAAAATGAGTCCTGTACTTTTTTTCTACCTTGTCTCTTACCTTAGCAGAGAAATAATTGAAAAGGGGAAACATGGCATGCCATGGATATATATATGTCGTAACGAAATCTGGTAATTGCCGAATTCGTGAAATCGGCAACCTATTTGTCGAATTCGTGAAATCGACAATCGCTTGCCGAGAACGCGAATTCGGCAGGCTATTGCCGAAATTGTGAAAGGCCTGTTTAAAGTTGTCGAATTCGTGAAATCGGCAACTGATTTCACGAAATCGGCAATCGATTTCACGAAATCGACGATTTTGTCGATTTCACGAATTCGGCAACTTTAAAGATGTTTTGGTGCAACAGAATGTAGTGTAGCTGAGCTGTCACGCGTCTGATGGCAAACTGAACTGTTCTCTGTGCTCATCTTCTTCTTCTTCGTCCTGTGGTAACCCCGTCGACTTGGAGTTAACTCCACAATGTTCAGTCACTTTCACGTGCATATCGGTCTTTATGTAGTTGAAATAAACAGTGACAAATACTCACCCTTTAAAAAGACAAATTTGGAGCCCAAATTTTATTCACAATTTCCTTCATAACAAGGAAGCTTTCAATGATGGAGGCGCTGTTTGCCGACAGGTTTGATGATGCCATCAGAAAAGAGAAATTTAGCGTGCACATGCTACCAAGTAGAAAGGATTACAATACAATGATTTCAACACTTGCTGGTCAGCAAACCAAAGATCGCGGTTACTACTATTTGAGAAGCCGGTTTGAACTGTTGGACATAGCTGGCTCACAGAGAATAGTAAAGGTAATAAACATCTTCTCTCTCTCTCTCTCTCTCTCTCTCTCTCTCTCTCTCTCTCCAACGATATGCCAATTCTATGGCATTGTTATTCATCTTTTCTAATGAATTAATTGAAAAGTGACATACTTGTTTCATAATGATAGATTCATTTTTTTGCAAATCTTCTTGATATTTCTTTAAATCATTTTTCATTGTACTATTAAGAATGTAGTAACATTCTTGTAAAGAAAAAGGTAAGTTAACGTATTTGGCATTATTGGTATATTTTGCACCACATTTTGCAGCTTTATCAACTTTTTCATTATAATAAAACCCACAATGGGATGGAATCCAACAGAAAGAAATATTAATACCTTGTATTTTTAAGCAATTAATTAAATAACTTATTTCAATTATCAAATCCGATCTACATTTTAAATTTAAAGTTTTCAATGCACTAACCTTGTGTTTGTGTGTGCGCGCTTGTGTGTGTGTGTGTGTGTGTGTGTGTGTGTGTGTGTGTGTGTGTGTGTGTGTGTGTGTGTGTGTGTGTGTGTGACATTTACCTAATAATACATCTGTCAACATGAACATACTATCTATTGCCCGTTTTGAAACTCGCTTTCTTTAATCCAGAAACGACACGATGCCACCGCACACCCAAGGTACTTGATAACCAAGGAGGATTTATTCCAACGCATCCTGGAGGCCCATGTCAGTACCGGACACGGAGGAATAAAGAAGACACGCCTCGGACTTCACGACAAATACTGCAATATTACTGAACGGATGGTGGCCATATTCCTAGCAAACTGCGAATCGTGTCAGAAGAAGAAGTCAAAGCCAAACAAGGGACTGGTGGTGAAACCATTATGCAGTTCGGGCTTGGGTTCGCGAGGACAGGTGGACCTCATCATCATGGAGTCACAGCCAGATAGAGACTACGTGAATATAATGAACTACCAGGATCACTTCACTAAGTTCAATTTTCTAAGACCACTGAAGTCGAGGACCGCTGCAGAAGTCGCCTACAACTTGATTGATGTTTTTACACTGATAGGAGCCCCATGCATCTTGCAGAGCGACAATGGTCGTGAATTCGCGGCGAAAGTGGTATACGAATTGAAAGAATTGTGGCCTTCGCTGATGATCGTGCATGGGCGGCCGAGGCACCCCCAAAGCCAAGGTAGCGTCGAAAGATCAAACCATGACATCAAGCAGATGTTAATTGCATGGACAACAGACAACTCCTGCAGCAAATGGGCGGAAGGTCTGCGATTTGTCATGCTGCAAAAGAATTCGTCAGCGCATCGAAATTTGAACAACCGTTCTCCCTTTGAGGTCATGTTTGGCCAAAAGCCACTGGTTGGGCTGCAGAAAACTAGCCTCCCTAATGATGTGATGAGGAAGCTGGAAACTGAAGAAGAGCTTGCTGGACTTATAGCAAATACTACACCCCCGCATGGTGAAACAGACGACGATGACACAGATTTCGTTCCACAGATGAGCCCCATCGATGACAGTAGGTTATCTCCGCAAGCCGCAGGACCTTCTTCAAGAGAAGACGCAGAAGGTGAGTCAGTCAGTGCTGCAATAGCCCATCTACGTGCGACTCAAACAAAGGCCAGGTCTGACACAGACAACGAGGACGAAGAAGAAACAGATTTCGAGGGTAGTCTCGCTTCACAGATGAGCCCCGTCAATGACAGTTGGTCATCTACGAATGCCGATGACGGCGTTGCCCCGTCTACAAGAGAAGACGACGCAATATCTGAAACTGTAGATCCACTGACAACGCACGTAGCTCTGATCAACACGCGTAGAGAAGAAGCAAGAAAGGGACAGGATAAGAGCCGAAGTGAAATGCTCAGGCGAACGAAGCAAAGGCTGTCACCTTTTCAGGTCGGAGATGCCGTCCTCATACCAGTTTCAGAATTTGATCGAGGACGCCTCGATAGCAGAAACATTCCAGGTGTAGTGGTTGAAGTGACACCCAGAGAAACTTACCGGATTGGCACCGAGCACGGCACTGTGAATACCACATTCAGCCGATCCGAGCTGTTAAAAGGTGATAGCAATATCGTCAGAGATGTGAACCCCGAACTGATGTCGGTGAGGCACCTTGCAGGTCTGCACTCCGCTCATGGCGGACAAGGGTTTTCCAAGTGCTCTTGCGGGTCAACCTGCTCATCAAAACGATGCACATGCAAGAAATCCGCCGGGAAGTGCAACAGCCACTGCCACCCAAGAAACGGGAAATGTACCAACAAATAAGACGTCGTGGAAAGTTGTGGCGTTACCTTACTTGTAACATTACACATGGATGATACATTATACTTACCTTAGACACAGATATTACATGTCGTCTTGAGCAATTACAGTTTTCCTACTTTTTCGACTTCTCTTGTCCCTGACGTTTCGTGGGACTGACCTTGTGACGTTGTCGCGTAACATCACTTGCGTTGCACATAGATGGTCTTGATCAATAATACTATTTTCAGTTGTTTCTTGTCCTTGTATTTTCCTGGAACGTTATGGTAGCTTATACTCACATTAGACAGGGATATTACATGTCGTCTTGAGCAATTACAGTTTTCCTATTTTTTCGATTTCTCTTGTCCCTGACGTTTTGTGGGACTGACGTTGTGACGTTGTGGCGTAACATCACTTGCGTTGCACATAAATGATCAATAATACTATTTTCAGTTGTTTCTTGTCATTTTACGCACATACACACACCACCACCACCACCACCACCACACAACACACACACACACACACACACACACACACACACACATATACACACGCAGTCACACACAAGGCCATATTCACCGATTTACCTTCCTCTATCTCATTTATTCAGTCAACTCGTGACAAATCGGCTACAGAAAATTCTGTTGTACCAAAACCTGTTTAAAGTTGCCGAATTCGTGAAATCGACAAAATCGTCGATTTCGTGAAATCGATTGCCGATTTCGTGAAATCAGTTGCCGATTTCACGAATTCGACAACTTTAAACAGGCCTTTCACAATTTCGGCAATAGCCTGCCGAATTCGCGTTCTCGGCAAGCGATTGTCGATTTCACGAATTCGACAAATAGGTTGCCGATTTCACGAATTCGGCAATTACCAGATTTCGTTACGACACACATATATATATATATATATATATATATATATATATATATATATATATAGAGAGAGAGAGAGAGAGAGAGAGAGAGAGAGAGAGAGAGAGAGAGAGACAGACAGACAGACAGACAGACAGACAGACAGATACAGAGAGAGACAGAGAGAGAGAGACAGACAGAGAGACAGACAGACAGACAGACAGGCAGACAGATACAGAGAGAGACAGAGAGAGAGACAGAGAGAGAGAGAGAAAGAGAGAAAGAGAATATTCATTGACTTCTATTGCCTTTCAGCCTTTGTAGGCTATTTGAGATCAATGACTACACAATAACTAAAACTGGTCGGAGTAAGTACTATCGATTTCTCTGCGTACTCGGCTTTTACTAATTGCATAGAGAGACGCGGTGGGTGCAAGGGTGAGTTGGTTACAAGCACAAAAACACAGAAAGAAAGAAAGAGAGGGATAGATAGATAGAGAGTGAGAGAGAAAGAGAGAGGCAGAGAGAGAGAGAGAGAGAGAGACAGACAGACAGACAGACAGACAGACAGACATTGAGAGATGCTGAGAGAGATGCTGAGAGAGAGGCTGAGAGAGAGGCAGAGAGAGAGAGAGAGAGAGAGAGAGAGAGAGAGAGAGAGAGAGAGAGAGAGAGAGAGAGAGAGAGAGAGAGCATGCAAAGACACACGCCTTAGCCTCTGAGGTGCCGTCATTCTTTCCTCATCGATTAATCGATACTTCTCATCAAGGGCCCCTGACAGTTGAAATGCTTGTGGCGCAAACTTGAAGGATTTTCACAAGTCAAATTCCTGAGCCAGGTCGAACTGTCAGCTCTGATGGCTGAAGTGTTTCTGGTCCCCGCTCTCTGCTTAATCCGTTCTCCAAAAAGTGCAAGACTCGACGCTTATCCTTGTCAGGTGTAGAACCATCAGTAATATCTGACCCTAAATCCACACACTCGCGCACACTCATTCAGGCCTGCATACAAAAATACACACACAGATGCCTCTGTCCGTCCGTTCGCCCAGTCCTCGTACATTTGCCAACTCTCAGTGTGTCTTGCAATGCAGTGCTCCTCCTAGCATTTCAGCTCAACCCATTCAGCGTGGTTGTGACTATAGTCAATACAGTCTTGATCAGCAACAGGTTGGTCACGTGATAGCCTTAATTCTTCCATAACATGCATACCACCGTTCGGAACACAGTCTCGGCCATGCTGAATGGCATGTACAACATCGTTGAGTGTATTCCTCCGCTTGTTGTGATACACACGTATACTGGCAGCCATCTTTCCGTCAATTCGTTTTCTAAACATTGATTTCCCATAAATGTAAGACTTGTATGCGTTAAAATTCGAATCATAAGAGTGTAATAGTGTGAACTCTACTTGTTATAAGGACTTTGAATACAACAGCAACAATTATACTTTATCGTGCGAGTAAGGCAACCAATCCCGTCTGCATAATGATAATCGTTTGGACCTATGGCTATACACCCAGAAACCCGCTGAGTGCTTTTACTGATGAGGAATCATTAATTCAATGTATGCTTAGAAGGATTAAACTTAGAAAAACTGCTTCTGAGCTCTCCGATGATATCGAACTTCGGAATCGGACGGATTCCTACAGAAGAAACTTCACTCGATCAACGTTCAACACAGACAACAGTGAGTAAAATCTTAGTTCTAGATGCATGGTGTGTTGTGTTTGGATAATTCAGTCATTTCAGACTGGACTGTGGGGAGGTGGGAGCCTTCCCGCACATCCTTCCCTCCTTTTTCCCTATATCCACCGATTTTCAGTTAGCAACGGAATGTAGGTTAAATCACTTACCATCAGTCGATACACGAATGATCGAAGTGTGGACTTCAGCAGCTTTAGTCAAACAGTGTGAAGGTAGTTAGACCACAGGTTCCGGCCAGAAAGCATTTACTGGCGAGAGTATAACCATAGATTCACGTCACCAGCCCGGAGCGATAGGAATCTTTTTCGCTTGTTTATACTACTATTACTAGTTCCAAAGATTGTGTATACACGTGTATAAACAAAATTGCACGTGCTCAAGGCAGTTTGCAACCTTATAGACGACGTTCGCGCTAAAAGTACTTCTCAAATGATTTCCTGAAAATCTCATAGATTAGTTTTATTAGAACACCAAATTTGTGTTTATCTATCGGGATAAATAATTGGAGTGAAATAGAATCGTATTTTTTTACTCTCGATGGTCTTTTGATCATGTTGAATTTTGATTGGTAAAACCATTGGAATGTGGAGCCGAAGTCACGTGACCAACCTGTATCAGAGATACTATCTCTGTGTTCAGAATGAGCTCAACCCTTACCCTCCACCGCACCACCCCCCATCGCACCCCCCACACCTCCCCGCACCACCCCGCATCACCCTACACCACCCCACCCCATTTCACCCCGCCCCGCCCTGCACCCCAAACCCTCCCCCTGCCCTCCCCCCCCCCCCCACCCCGCACCCCCCCCCCCACACACACACACTGTCACCCTGCACTCCTGTATTAGCCTTGCTTTCTTGCCACTTTCTTTTCCCCTGCATCCATCGAACATTCACAATTGCACATCCCTCCCTTTCCCCTCGCCCAACATTTCCCTTTCACTCTCTTCGGTTTCTTCTTGTCCACCTTTTAACCATTGCTCAATCTCACTTTTCTGATATTTTCCTTTCCTTAACCCTCCTGCATCTCCACATATATTTTGTCCTCTTTTCTCCACCCTTCACACTCCTTCCAACTACCTCAATGTTATCCCAGTGTACCTTACTTCCACAGTAGTACAATAAACTCTTGTATTACACCATGAGCTAGCATCGGGTGGATACTTCCAAGAGAGTGGAGTTAGAGCTGGTTTTTGATTATAAGTATCTGATCTGACATTGTTTATGGTCAGGTGCTAGTCAGGAAGTGATCAGGAGATACAGTTTACAGCAGTTTCAGACCCAGACAAAGGTGATGTCACTGTATAAAAACCACATCTTCTTTTTTCTTTGTCCTACAGTGCTAATTTGGCTGTAGCTGTAGCAAGCCTTCATACTGCCTCTTCAGCTTTGGTAGGGATTGGATATACCTATGCACGCATTCACCGCTTGATGAGAAAGCGCGTGCAACTTTTCTCCCTTTCTCTCCTTGACATAAGTCCTGAACAAAACTGACATTCACAATGTAGATGTGATCCCAGGATATTCATGTGGCTTGCGATGTCTCGTCCAAAGAGGTGAAAAGGGTTATATTTTTTAAATATCAAAAGCAGTCTAACGGTCATTCTCCTTGAAAAAGCGAAGGCCATCTCTAACTTTGCATAGATCCAGATAGGGACCCCCCCTTTGCAATTCTAACAGTTGTTCTGTTCCTATACATCTTCTTTAAAAGGTAATCTACACCACCTATTATCCGAGGTTTTGCCGACGGCCTTATCACTACAGTCTTTCTTCATTGCCAAAGGAGATTCCTAAGCAAACTAGCAGTCTTTTATAAAAAGAAAATTGTTTATTCCGCAAGAAAGACGGCTTTCATGTCCTGTTCGATGCACTGCAATTGATCTTTGAGCAAGTAAACAAATTTTTTTTACGCTGCTTATCCATGTGTTAGCCTCCACCGTCTGCAGTTAAGATGAAATATACCGTTCCCCACCCAGCTTTTTTGCGGCACGTTTAGCCTTCTTTGGACATAAGCACCGAGGATGGGATGGTGTGTGAGTGTGTGTGGTGTGTGTGTGTGTGGGGGGGGGGGGGGGTGTCACAGAACTGTAGAGAATGCAAAAGCCAGATAGATAGCATTTTGTAGCTTTGCACCTCCATGCTAGCTTTTCCTTCGTGGAGGTTTGTGATCGTGTTCGTGAAAACGAAGCTAAAATACGAAAAATAAGCAAATGAGAAGTTTCGACCACAGTATTATACATGCATATCCCAGTTAAAGAAGAGCACGTTTACAGAGCTAAACTTTCCTTTTATTTACAGCGACGAATATGTCGAGATAATGTATACGTGACTTAGGGCACTGATAGATTTAATACTCAACGTTTGATCAAAAAGTGTTTTTCTTACATTAGCCTTATTTCGTATGCACAGTTCCGTTTTTGTAGGTCGAGTGCAGCATCTAGCACGCCTTTTCGCGCACCGGCACGAGTGCGCGCACACGCACGCACCCACGCACGCACACACACTCACTCATGCACACACGAGTGCGCACACGGACAAATGCACACAAATGTACGCACACATGTACTTACATATATGCGCGTTCACTCATACACACACGCATGCACAAGCCAAAAACACTCACATGCCCAATCATATACACACGCGCACACACACACATGTGCGCACGCATGCATACACTCACTCACTCACCACGAGTCAAACAGACACATACACTCAAAACAAAGTACAAACCCATGCAAAAACCCGCTCACACGCACGCACGCATGCGAGCGCGCGCGCACACACACACACACACACACACACACACACACACACGCAAGCTCAACCTCTCTCTCTCTCTCTCTCTCTCTCTCTCTCTCACTCTCTCTCTCTCTCTGACATGCAGTTACAGACACGCATTTACCATCTCGCCATCCCACCCACACATGGATCCACTCACTCACTTCCATGCGCGCACACATACAACCAACCTCCTGCTCACCCGTCTTTGTATCACTAGCAATTCAACCGAGAGCTACACAGCACTACGGCAGTGTGGGCGCCGGATAGGAAACCCACACTGGCACTCAAAAACCCCCCCAACGACCGCCCCCCCCCCCCCCCCCCCCCCCCCCCACAGGCTGGGGCAATCATC
>JAWQFJ010026878.1:0-36901 GCA_034096865.1 Theodoxus fluviatilis | reverse complement strand
GGTGTGAGGGCGGGGAGAGGTGTGGGGGGTGTAGGGGGGACAGCAGGTCTTGTGGTGGTAAGGGAGGCATTGAGGGTGGCGGGGGGTGCGGATGCGAAACACCTGGGAAGCGGAGTGGGGGGGGCAGGGAATGAGGAGGGGAGGGAAGGGGGGTGGAGGAAGGGAGGGTAGGGGGAGTGGCGACGTGAGACGAGGAGGGGGGTGGGGGGGAACGTGAGGTATGAGGGTGAGGGGGGGGAGAGGGGGGGGGAGGTTCGGAAGAGGAAGGAGGGCAAGCCAGACGTGTGTGAGAGGGGGGGGGTAAGCAGGGGTGGGGAGGGGAGTGAGGGGGGCGCGGGGGGGGAGGGGGTGGAGAGAGAGGAAGGCGTGGAATTGAGAGAAAGGAAAAGGAAGGAAGGGGGTGGACTGGGGGGGGGGGGGGGGGGGGGGGTGGGGGGGGGGCGTGGGTGCGCCGTAGGTAGGGAGAGGTGGACGGGGGAGGGTGCCTCTGGAGGGAGTGAAGGTGGGAGCATGCATGGGGAGTGGGGGTGGGAGGGGGCAAATAGTCCGGAAGGGGAAGGAGGAGAGGGTAGGGGAGGTAAGATGAGTGTTGGAGTGGCGTGCGGGGATAAGACAAGAGACAGGTGAAGGATGGTGGAGGGAGGATTGAGGGTGGGCGTGAGGGAAGGTGGTTGGGAAGGGTCATATAGAATGGGAGCCTTTGGGGTAAGGGGTGGGGGGAGAAGGGAAGGGAGAAGGGATAGTGGGAAATGGGGTGCGGAGAGTAGCGACGGAGGTGATGGGGAGGAAAGCGCGGACGGCGAGGGCGGGGTGGAAAGCGGAGGAGCTGTGCACGGCGGGGCCAGTTGGGAGTGGGGGGTGGCGGGGGCGGTTCGAGGGGGAATATTACGAGGGGATGGGGGAGGGAGCAAGAAGGAGAAGGATGGTAGAGGAGGGGGTGAAAGGAAAAAAAGGGGGGGGGGGGGGGGGGTAGGCAGGGTGGTGGGGGGGATAGAGGGGAGTGTTGGGGGGTGGGTGGGGGTGAGAAGGTTGCAGCACACAGCCCGGAAGAGAGTTGGGCGGGTGGGGGCGTAGGGAGGGGTGGGGGATTAGGCGTAGGAGCGTGGGTGAGGTGGGGTGGGTGTGGGCCGATGGAGGGTAAAAAGGGGGGAGGGAAGAGTGGGGGAAGGGGAGAATGGCGGGGGGAGTTGCGGAGATGGCGTCTTTGGGATACGGGGGGGGGGGGGGGGGGGGGGGGGTGGGGGGGGGGGGGGGGGGGAGGGGGAGGGCGGGTGCGAATGAGGGGGGATAGGAGGGGGGGTTGGTGTGGAGAGGGAGTAGGTGTAGGAGGGGGGCGCACGGCGGGGGTGAGAGGGGGGCGTGCATGGGGAGGGGCTCGGGGGGTAGGGGACGGGAGCGGAGCGTCGAGAATAGCGCGGGGGTCGTGGGTATTTTTTTTTGTTGGGGGGGGTGGGGGGGGGGGGTGGGCGAACAGTGGGTGGAGGGTGGGTGAAAGGCCTGGAATGGGGGGTCGAAGAGGGGGGTGGGGGGGGGTTGGGGATGCGGCGAGCGCGGAGGGAATGCAGGGGTGGTGGGTGGGGAGATGGAATGATGAGGGAGAATGAAGCGAAGGGAACAGGGAGTGCCAGGTGGAAGGGGCGGAGGGAGGAGGTGTGGAGGGCGGGGGGGGGGTGGGTGGGGTGGGAGTGGCGGGAGGGGGAGGGAGGAAGGGGGCGAGGGGGGGGGGGGGGGGGGGGGGGAGGGGGGGGGGGGGGGGGGGGGGGGGGGGAGATGGAGGAGAGAGGGGGAGGGAGGGGGGCGGGAGTGGAGGGAGGAAGGGGTGGGTAGGGGGGGGCGGGTGGGGGGGGGTGCGGGGGGGGGGGGAGGGGGAGGGGGGGAGGGGGGGGGAGGGGGGAGGGGAGGAGGGGGAAGGGAGGGAGGGGGGAGGGGGGGGGGGAGAGGGGCGGGGGGGGCGGGGGGAAGAAGGGGGGAAGGAAAGGGTAAGAAGAGGGGGGGGCGGGGATAGGGGGAGGGAGGTGAGGAGAGGGGAGGTGGGGGAGGGGGGGGGGGGCGGGAGGAGGGGAGGGGGGAGAGGGGAGAGAAGTGGGAGGGGGGGAGGGGAGAGAGGAGGGGGGAGTGGGAGGGGGGGGGGGGGGGGGGGTGAGGGAGGGAGCAGGGGGGGAAAGAGGGAGAGGGGGGAGAAGGGAGAGTGGGGGGGAGGGGGGGGGGAGGGGGAGGGGGGGAGGGGAGGAGGGGGGGGGGGGGGAGAGGGGGGGGAGGGGGGGGGGGGGGGGGGGGGGGGGGCGGGGGGGGGGGAGGGGGGGGGAGGAGGGGAGGGAGGGGGGTGGGAAGAGGCGGAGGGGGGGGGCAGAGAGGGGGGGGGGGGGAGGGGAGAGGGGAGGGGGGGGGGGGGGGGGGGGGAAGGGAAAGAAAAGGGGGGGGGGGGGAGGGGGGGGGAAGGGGGGGGAGGGAGGGGGAGGGAAGGGGGAAGGGGGGGGGGGAGGGAGGGGGGGGGGGGGGGGAGGGAGGGGGAGGGGGGGGGGGGGGAGGAGGGGAGAGGGGGGGAGGGGAGAGGGGGGTGGGGGTAGGAGAGGGGGAGGAGAGGGGGAGGAGAAGGGGAGGGGGGGGGGAAGGGGAAGAAGGGAGGAGGGAGGGGCGGGAGGGGGGGGAGGGGGGGGGGAAGGGGGAGGGGAAGGAGGGGGGGGGGGGGGGGGGGGAGGAGGGGGGGAGGGGGAGGGGAGGGGGGGGAGGGAGGGGGGGGAGGGGGGAGGGAGGGGGAGGGGGGGGGGAGGGGGAAGGGAGGGGGGGGGGGAGGAGGGGAGGGGGAGGGGGGGGAGGAAGGGGGGAGGGGAGGGGAGGGGGGAGGAGGGGGGGGGAAGACAGGAGGGGAGGAGAGGGGGGGAAGAGGGGGGAGGGGGGAGGAGGGAGGAGGGGAGGAGGGGGGGGGAGGCGGGGGGAGGGGGGGAGGAGGGGGGGAGGGAGAGGGGGAGGAAGGGAGGGGGAGGGGGAGGAGGGGAGGAGAGGAGGAGGAGAGGAGGGAGGAGGGGAGGGGGGGGGGGGGAGGGGGAGGAGGTGGGGGGGGGGGGGAGGAGGGGGGGGAGGGGGGGGGGGTAGGGGGGGGAGGGGGGGGGGGAGGGGGGGGGGGGGGAGGGAGAGGAAGAAGGAGGGGAAGAGGGGGGGGGGAGGGGGGGGGGGGGAGGGAGGGGGGGGGGAGGGGGGGGGGAGGGCGGGGGAGGGGGGGGGGGGGGAGGGGGGGGGAGGGGGGGAGGGGGAGGGGGGGGGGGGAGGGGGGAGGGGGGGGGGAGGGGAGGGGAGGGGGGGGGGGGGGGGGGGGAGGGGGGGGGAGGGGGGGGAGGGGGGGGTGAGGGGAGGGGAGAGGGGGGAGGGGAGGGGAAGAGGAGGTAGGGGGGGGGGGGGAAGGGGGGGGAGGGGGGAGGGGGGGGAGAGGGGAGGGGAAGAGGGGGGCAGGGGGGGGAAGAGGGAGGGGGGGGGGGGGGGAGGGGGGGGGGGGGGAGGGAGGGGGGGGGGGAGGGGGGGAGGGGGGGAGGGGGTTGGGGGAGAAGGGGGGAGAGGGGGGAAGATGGGGGGGAGGTGGGGGAGAGGTGGGGGGGAGGGGGGAGGAGGGGGAGGGGGGGGAGGAGGGGGGGGGGAGAAGGGGGGGGAGCGGGGGGGGGGGGGAGGGGGAGGGGGGAGGGGGGGTGGGGGGAGGTAGGGGGGGAGGGGGGAGGAGGGGGGGGGGGGGGGGGGGGGGGAGGGGGGAGGGGAGGAAGGGGGGGGGGAGGAAGGGGAGGGGGGGAGAGGGAGGAAAGGGGGAAGAGGGGGGGAAGGGGGGAGGGGGGGGAGGGGGGGGGGAGGGAGGGGAGGAGAGGGAGGGGGGGGGGAGGGGGAGGGAGGAGAGGGGGGGGGGGGAGGGAAGGAGGAGGAGGGGGGAGGGAAGGCGGGGGAGGGGGAGGGGGGGGGAGGGGGGAGGGAGAGCGGGGCGGGGGGGGACGGAGGGGGGGAGGGGGAGGGGGAAGGGGGGGGGGGGTGGGAGGGAGGGAGGGGGGAGGGAGAGGAGGGGGGGGGGGGAGGGGGGGGGGGGGAGAGGGGGAGGGGGGAGGGGGGGGGGGGGGGGGGGGGGGGGGAGGGGAGGAGGGTGGGGGGGGAGGGGGGGAGGGGGGGAGGGGGAGGGGGGGGGGGGGGGGGGGGGGAGGGGAGGGGGAGGGGGGGGGGAGGAGGGGGGGAGAGGAGGGGGGGGGGGGGCGGGGAGAGGGGGGGGATGGGGGGGGAGGGAGGGGGGGAGAGGGAGGGGAGGGGGGGAAGAGGGGGGGAAGAAGGAGGGAGAGGGGGGAGGGGGGGGGGGGAGGAGTGGAGGGGAGGGGGAGGGGGGGGGGGGAGGGGGGGAGGAGGGGGGGGGGGGGAGGGGTGAGGGAGGGGGGGGGGAGGGGGGGGGGGGGAGGGGGGGAGGAGGGGGGGGGGGGGGGAGGGGGGGGGGGGAGGATAGGGGGAGGAGGGGGGGTGGGGGGGCAGGAGGGAGGGGAAGGGGGAGGGGGAGGGGGGGAGGGGGGGGGAGGGGAGGGGGGAGGGGGAGGGGGGGAGGGGGGAGGGAGGGGGGGGGGGGGAGGGGAGGGGAGGGGGGGGGGGAAGGGGGGGAGGGGGGAGGAGGGGGGAGGAGGGGGGGAGGGAGGGGGAGGGGGAGGGGGGGAGAGGGGGGGGGGGGGGGAGGGGGTGGGGGGAATGGGGGGGGGAGGGGGGGGGGGAGGGGGAGGGAAGGGGGAGGGGCGTGGGATGGGGGGGTGGGGTGGGGAGAGGGGGGGAGGGGGGGGGGGGGGGAGAGGGGGGGGGGGGGGAGGGGGGGAGGGGGGGGGGGGGGAGGGGGGAGGGGGGGGGGGGGGGGGGGAGGGGGAGGGGGAGGGGAGGGGGGGGGGGGGGGGGGGGGGAGAGGGGGGGGGAAGGAAGGGGGGGGGCGGGGGGGGTGGGGGGAGGGGGGGGGGAAGGGGAGGGGGGGAGGGGGGGGGGGGGCGGGGGGGGGGAGGGGGGGGGGGAGAAGGGGGGGAGAGGGGGGGGGAAGGGGGGGGGGGCGAGAGGGGGGAGGGGGGGGGGGGAGGAGAGGGGGGGGGAGGGGGAGGAGGGGGGGGGGGGGGGGGAGGGGGGGAGGAGGGGGGGGGGTGGGGGGGGGGGGAGGGGCGGGCGGGAGGGGGAGGGGACGGGGAGGGGAGGGGGAGGGGGGGGTGGGGGGGGGGAGGGGGGAGGGGGGGGGGGAGAGGGGGGGGGGGGAGGGGGGGAGGGGGGAGGGGGGGGGAGGGAGGGGGGGGGGAGGGGGGGGAAGGGGGGGGGGGGTGAAGGGGAGGGGAGGGGGGGGGGGGGGAGGGGGGGGGGGGGGGGGGGGGGAGGGGGGGAGAGGGGGGGGGGAGGGGGGGGGGGGGAGGGGGGGGGGGGGGGGGGGGGGGAGGGGTGGGGGGGGAGGGGGCGGGAGGGGAAGGGGAGGGGGGAGGGGGGAGGGGGGGGGGGGGAGGGGGGCGAGGGGGGGGGGAGGGAGGGGGGGGGAAGGGGGGGGGGAGGGGAGGAGGAGGGAGGGGGGAGAAAGTGGGGGAAGGGAGGGGGGGGGAGGGAGGGGGGGCGAGAGTCGGGGAGCGGCTTCGGTGGAGGGAGGAGTGGGGTGCCGGAAGGCGGGGGGGGGAAGGACACAAGGAAGGGAGGACTGGGGAGTGGGGAAACGGAAAGGGGGGCAGGAGGGGGAGGGGGCGGGTGAGGAAAGGGGGGGGGGGGGGGGAGGGGGCGGAAGGGGGGGGGGGGGGGGGGCGGGCGGGGTCGGGGGGGGGGGGGGGGGGGGGGGGGGGGGGCAGGGGGGGGGGGGGAGGGAAACGAGGGAGGGGGCGAGAGTGGGGGATGGAGAGGAAAGTGGCAGGGGGGGGGGGGAAGGGGGACGAAGGGAAGGGGGGAGGGGGGGGGGGGGGGGGAAGGGGGTGGAGGGCGAGGGGGGCGAGGGGGGGATGCGAGGGGGGGGAAGGAAGTTGGGGAAGGGGGTGGGGGGCGGGCGGGGGGTGTGGGAGGTTGTGAGTGCGTGAGGGGCGTCGGGTGGGGGCCTGGGGGGTGGCGCCGCGGTACGACGGGCTGGAGGAGGGGGAAAGGAATGGGCGGCTTGGTGAGGGGGGTCCCAGGGATGGGGTTAGGTGTTGGCGGTTCGTGGGAGGAGGGGTCCTGGGGGGGGGATAGGCATGGAGGACCAGGATCGGATGAGGGAAGTATGGAAGAGGCATCAAATCGGTATTTTTGGATGGGGCCGAAGTGGGGGAGATTTGATTAGTATGTGGAGGTAGAGGGGGGGGCGGGTGGCGGTCGAAGGGAACCAGGGTTGGGGGTCGGTATCCCGGCGGGGAGGACGGGGAGTTGAGAGGGATGGGGGCGGACGGGGGGATTGGGGGGGGGGGGGGGGGGGGGGGGGGGGGGTGGGGGGGGGGGGGGGGGGGGGGGGGGGGGGGGAGGGCGGGGTGAGAGGTGCGGAGGGAGGGAGGGGTAAAGTGGGGTGGTCGGGGGGGGGCGATAGGGGCGATTGGGTGGGAATGGGTAGAGGGGGGAGGTGAGACAGGGCGGAGGGGGGGGGAGCGAGACGGTCGGACCGCGGTGGGGGGGAGGAGGAGGGAGGAAACGGCCGGGAAGGGGGAGAAGGGAGGGGGGGGGCGCGGGTTAGAGGGGTAGCAATGGGGGGGGAGGAAATGCGGGGGGGGTGAAAAAGAGGGAAGGATGAGACGTGGGGGGACGGAATTTAGGGTGTGGGGAGTAAGGGGGGGGTCGGGGTCAGGGAGCGTGGGGAGGGGGGGGTGGGCGGGGGGCAGGGGGTAGGGTGAGAGGGCGAAGAGAGAGAGGGAAGATGGGAAAGGATAAGGGTCTCAAGAGGGTGACGGTGTGATTGGAAGTAGGACGGGAATGGGAGAGGTGGGAGAGGACGGGGGGGGGAGACCGCGGAACGTGGGGAGGGAAGAAGAAAGGAAGCCGGAGGGAGGAGGAATAAGGGCGACGCGTCGACGGGGTAAGGGATTGGTGGGCGGGTATGGCTGAGGGTGGTCCAGGTGATGCGGGATGGAGGCGGTTGGGGTGGAGGGGGATGGGCGCGGAGGTGGTTGGGGGATTGGTGGAAGTGAGGGGCAGGGGGGTGAAAACTGGGGGGGGGGTCTAGGTGGGGGCCGGAGTCGGCTGATGACATGGTAGGAGGGGTGAAGAGGGGAGGGAAGGGGTGAGGCGCGGGGTATGGAAAGAATATGCGGGAAAGGGGGGGGGTGGAGGGGTCCGCATGAGAGATGAGGGGAAGGGGAGGATGGGTGGAGCGGGTGTGGAGCGGCGCTGGGTGAAAGCGGAGCGAAGGTTGGAGAAGGGGGGAGGCAGAGGGAGCGGGGGAGCGAAGCGACGGAAGTGTCGCGGGGGGATTTTGGGGGAAAGGACGGTGATGGGGTAGTCGCGGTAGTGGACGAGCCAGAGGGGGGGGCGAGAGGGAGTGGGTGGAGGTTGGGGGGGAGAGGCCTGGTCGGAATGGCGGGATTGGAGAAGACTTGAGAGAGGTGAGGGGGGGGGGTAGAGGGGGGGGGGGGGGGGGGTGAGAGGTGTGGGGTGTGGGGGCGTGACGGTCGGGTGGGGAGGGGAGGGAGGGGGATGGCGGCTTTGAGGCGGGGGTGGGCGCGTGGTCTGGGGTGCGGAGTGGGATGGATGCGGGGGGTATGTTTGGAAATAGAAAGGCAGGGGCGGGGGGGGCAGGGGGGAGCGTGCCCGTCTGGGTTTTTTTTTGGGTAGGCGTGAAAAGGTGGAAAGGGGGGGCGGTGGGAGGTGTGGGGAGTTGAAAGGTGGGTGGGGCTCTGGGAGTAGTGTGACGGAACAGGGGTGGAAGGTGCGAGGTTAAGGAGTAGGTTGGTGGGTGGGGGGGAGGGAGGGGCTCCAGGCGAAGGATTGGGGTGGCGGGGGGGGGCGGTGGGTGGGGGGAATGGGGTGAGTGTGGTCCGGAGGGTGTGGGCAGCGGAGGTGAGGGGGCCTGGGGGGGAGGGGGGGGGGAGGGGAGCCGGGGAGGAAGCTGGTGGGGGTGTGTGCCGAGGTATTGCGGTTGTGGTTAAGGAAGATCGGTGGAGTGAGGGAGCGGGGGGGAGGGGCAGTGGAGGGGGGAAGGGGCGGGTGGGTGCAGGGGAGTGATAGATGGTTCGGGGTGTGGAGGGTTGGAGGGGCGCGCAGGCGAGTCGGGGGGGGTTTGGCTGAAAAGTGTTGGGGCCGTGAGGAGGTGGTTGGTGAGTGAAGCGCCGAAAGGGTGGTGTGGGGGGTCCTACGAAGGAGTGAAAGAGAAGTGGAGGAAGTGGGGGGACGGGGGGTGCGATGTCGAATCTGGGCGCATGGGGTGGGTACGCGGAGGGGGGGGTGTGGGGGGGTGGGTGGCGGCTGGGGGGAGGGGCGCGATTTTCCGGGAGGTGTGGTTTAGGGGACCGATATCGGAGAGGAGGTTGTGGCAGTGGGGTGAGGTGGGGGGGAGTGGGGGGAGGGTGGGTGGGTGCCGGTGTGGCTCGTCGTTAATGAAGGGGCGGGCAGGATGAGCGGCGGGGGGTGGGGATGGGGGGGGGGGGGGGGGGGGGAGGGGGGTGGGGCGGGGGGGGGGGGGGGGGGGGGGGGGGGGGGGGGGGGGGGGGGGGGGGGGGGGGGGGGGGGGGGGGGGGGGGGGGGGGGGGGGGGGGGGGGGGGGGGGGGGGGGGGAAAAAAAAAAGGGGCGCGGGGAGAGGGGCGGAAGGGGGGCATGGTAGCAGGGTGCGCGGCGGGGGGAACAAAGTATGTCGGGGGTGGGGGGATGGAGGAGTCGCTTACGGGAAAGGGGGTTCTGAATAGGATGGGCGGGGGGCAGTTGAAGCGTGGTGGTGGTGGTTTTGGACAAGGGCGCTCGGAAGCGGGTGGGGAAGAGGGGACGGGTGTGAGGCAGGGGTTGGGGCGGAGTGGGAGGAGGGGCCGAGAAGGTGTGGGGAAAGGCACAGCGGGGGGGAGTAAGGGACGCGGAGGGATGGTGGGTGGGGAGAGACTGGAGCCAGGGGGAGTGTTAGGACTCCGAGGGAAAGTTAAAAAGAGAGATTTTGTCTCATTTCTAAATCTGTGCATGATGTGATACATCACACAGTGTAATATTTTTGGAACAGGTTTAGCTGATTGAATTATATATTGCCTGTCTACTTATAATCAGAATTAGAATAGTTTCAATGATAACAGATTTTATATTATAATATACATGTAGTTGCTTGCAAGAGGTTGTGATTGAATGAAAATCAAGATGCCTAGCATATGTCATTATCAGTAACACCTAACATTGAGTGTGGATCCTTAACTGAGTACAGAGGTTTGTTGACCTCACCATATTAACTTGAAAATGTGCTTAATACTTCTCTTCAGAGAGATCATTGCTGAGACTGTTGAGAGAGAAACTAGCAAACATAATTACGATAAACTACTATGAAGAAACCATCCTGTATTAAACACAGTGATGAACACAGTGTTATTTATATATATATATATATATATATAGATATATATATTATCTATCTATATATATATATATATATATATATATATATATAAAATAAAGAAAATTGAGTGTCTCTGTCATTAAGAGATCAAACCTACCAACCCAAGCAATGCATTTAAAAACATTTTCCTCTCTCTGCGCCCCCCCCTCCCCCCCCCCCCCCCCGCCCCCCCCCTAAGAAAAAAAGAAAGAAGAAAAAAAAGAAAAAAAAAAGAAGAAGAAAGAAAGACAGAAAAGAACTGGGGGAGGGGTGAAGTACTGAATTAATTTACTGTATACTGAAGTAAGTATTGCACAGTGTGCTGGCTTGGTGTAATGAGTAATGGCTATTTGTGATCAATATTAGCTTGAGATAAACGCCAGCCTGCAAAGACCTCGATTAATCTATGCTGTCCAATTAGGCTAGCACCAATTCCATCTGTCAGTGGTGCCTCTTGCCAGCTAAGTTTGGCCTGAGGGGTCTTGTACTTTGTTACTGTGGTGAATGTGGTGAATATTCAACCGCTAAGACATGCATTGAATAATGAGGTAATAATGGGGTTGATACCTTCAGTGCTGACTTGCAGTGATGGGTGGATGCCTGCAATGATGGCTGACTGCTGTCTGTCCACAGAGCACCAGTTCCCTGTGACGGTGGTCAAGGTGCCCCCGAACTCCAGGCTGCCGCTGGACAAGGTGACGCTGATGATCCAGGGCCAGAGGTTCTGCCTGGTGGCCCACATCCCTCCACGCATGCTCCAGGCCTGGCACATTTCAGATCTCCGCCGCTTCGGCGCCGTGGACGGCAAGTTCTGCTTTGAGGGTGGATCAAGATGTGGCAAAGGTTGGTGTTTTCTGTACTTCAAATGTGGGTCCCCCCTCCCCCTTTTTTCCCCTTGAAAGGCCTTGAAAGGATGCCTTCTGTTGGGCTTTGTTTTTTTTAATGTGGACAATTGATTGAATTTGAATGAAGTATATGTATTGCTTTTAACACCAGATTTAGGTATGGTAAGACTGTGTTCTTGCTCCCCATACTTGTCCCTCTCCTCTGAATTGACTGCTGGATTAGGGACTTGTTTTGTTTCAAAGGCTGACTCAGATGAGGCTAATGTTGGTCTTCCCTTTCCTTGATGATTTGTCAAAGCCTTGTCTTAACTTAATCAAGACAAATCTGCACCCAACTTGTCATATTGACTTATGAATACTATGAAAATGTGAATGTATGAGTGTGTGTGTGTGTGTGAGTGTGAGTGTGTGTGTGTGTGTATGTGTGTGTGTGTGTGTGTGTGTGTGTGTGCGTGCATGCATGCACATCTGAACACATAAGACATCATCCTCTAAAATGTGAACAATTCCTTGGGGACTGCTGATATTTTTGGTGATGATGTAAGTCTGAGGCCTCCTGGAAATGTTCTTGAGATGTCTGTGCTGTAGCTAATGTTGTGATGTCTCCTCTCCACAGGGTCTGGAGTGCATGCCCTCCAAAGTGACCAGTCAGAGGACCTGGCCAACCTTGTTCGGTTGGGCAGCCTGGGTCGGACTCCCACTTCACTTCGAAATGCACCTAGCAAGAGAGGTAGGCTGTCCATCTGTCCCTCTTTCTCTGTGTGCTTGGGACCTCTCCTGGCACAGTCAGGGATGTAGGCTGTCCGTCTGTCCCTCTTTCTGTGTGTGCTTGGGACCTCTCCTGGCACAGTAAGGGAGGTAGGCTGTCCATCTGTCCCTCTTTCTCTGTGTGCTTGGGACCTCTCCTGGCACAGTCAGGGATGTAGGCTGTCCGTCTGTCCCTCTTTCTCTGTGTGCTTCGGACCTCTCCTGGCACAGTCAGGGATGTAGGCTGTCCGTCTGTCCCTCTTTCTGTGTGCTTGGGACCTCTCCTGGCACAGTAAGGGAGGTAGGCTGTCCGTCTGTCCCTCTTTCTGTGTGTGCTTGGGACCTCTCCTGGCACAGTAAGGGAGGTAGACTGTCCATCTGTCCCTCTTTCTCTGTGTGCTTGGGACCTCTCCTGGCACAGTCAGGGAGGTAGGCTGTCCACCTTGTTGGAACACAGGCAAGGAAGGCCTGCCCACTGGTCAGCCAGCTGGCTGTTCTTTTGTCCATACTATTCCTCTCTCTCTCTCTCCCTCTCTCTCTCTCTCTCTCTCTCTCTCTCTCTCTCTCTCTCTCTCTCTCTCTCTCTCTCTCTCTCTCTCTCTCTCTCTCTCTCTGTGTTCATCCCTTTCTCTTATCCTATGAGACTTCTGCAGATGCTGTAAGTGAGGTAGGTTTTTCTGTCTCTATGGACCTTTGCAGGCAGAGCAAGCAAGGGAGATCAGTCTGTCTATTGAGCCTTGTGTGGGAACAGTTTAAGAGTACTTGTGTATTTGTGTTAGTCCTACAGAAGTGGAGGGTTATGTCATATCCTGTGCTGCTAGCTCATCTAGAATGTGACAAGAAGTTTGTGTGTGGTGTTGGATGCTATTTTTACGTGACCATGTAGTCCTGTTCGTTTTGGGTGGCATTGTCTGCTTTCAGTCATCACAGTCAGCTCAAAGTAATGGTATTAATAGTTTTCATATTGCCAGATCCATACATGGTGAATGATGAGAAGGCTAGACATTGACCTTTTAGATCACCACTCATTGTGTGTGTGTTTGTGTGTGTGTGTGAGTGCATGTGTGCATGTGTGTGTTTTTTCTGTCTGCATCCAGCATGCAAATTTGTAGTTGGCCTCTTTGATAGCATGGAGGTATGGAGGAGAATGAAGACACAGATGAAAGTATTGTGAAATCAGTGTACCGTGTAGGTTATAGTTTCAGGACAGATGCAGCAGCGATGTTTCATTCGGCCACGTCTTGTTTATTCCAAGAGGACTGTCACAAGACGTGTTTTGCTCCATTCAGGAAAACCTTGGTAGAAATGTAGACTGGTTTTCCAGCTGACAGATTGACATTTGCAAAGGGTCTGGAAATTCATGTCCTGAAGTGTCCATACATGTATACTTTTGTCCTTGGGTGAATGTATTGTGCAGTTGTTGGAATTAAACCCTCTCCATTTGTTAATACCTCACAGATCACTGTTAAGCTTAGAAATAATTCCAGTGGTGTTATCTGTATGACATTGCTTCAGATGGTGTATGACATTGCTTCAGATGGTCTTCTTACAGCGATGGTAGTAGAAACTTTTTTAATGATTTAAAATATCCAAATCCTTATCATTATCATTACCATCTCAACTTCATAATCAAAATCACATATCACATCATCATCATTATTATAGTGATCACAATTTCGTTGATATCATGAAATCATCTTCACACATCATCGTCACAATAACATCACTACCTTGAGACCTACAACCCCATCCCCCTCTCCTGTCCCTCCCCCTCTCTCTCCCCACCATTCGCTCTCTGCGCCCCCCCCCCCCCCCCCCCCCCCCCCCTCACCTCCCCCCTCTCCCTCTCTCTCTCTCTCTCATGTCTCTCTCTCTCTCTCTCTCTCTCTCTCTCTCTCTCTCTCTCTCTCTCTCTCTCTCTCTCTCTCTCTCTCTCTCCCTCTCTCTCTCTGATTGTAACAATGGTGGTTGTAGTAGCTCCATGTCTTCCCATGCTGCCCGCTTTGGACCTCCCTACTCACTGGCCAGGTCTGAGCTCCATGGCTGCTTGGTCTGTCTCACTGTGCTTTTGACAGCCTCTCTGAAATGTCGAGTTTCTAACTTCCCCTTTCTGGACTGGATTAATGATTGAATGATTTAACTGCAGAGCTGACTTATTCCTTGCTCTATTTAATGATAGTCCTGCACATTGAAAGTTATATTGAAGTGCACTGTTAGCTCTTTGCTTTGCATTCCCAGGATGATGTAGAGCATAGCTGTATGAGTTGTCTTAGCATTCAAATGATGTGATGCAGTGGGCAGAAACACAATATGAAATGTTGGGTACCACAGGTGCTATATTGGAAATGATATATTTCGATTTAATGCTGTACCATAATAACATTTCAGTAGTTTGTTATATACATATACATATCTGGCTTTTGTATCATGTTCATGGTGTTGGATGAATGATAGGAAGTTTTCTGATGGAGAGAAGAAAAAAAAGCACCTAAAATTACCAGTTGGCAATATCATTTAGTTAGAGAGTCAAAGTTGCATTCAGATGTGAAAGTCTACAAATGACTACTTTCTATTTTCTTCATCAGTTAGCTGTGTCCTTTGCCATTTTTTAAACCACAGATGATGCATTTCCTACTGAAGTAGCCAACAACTGTCCAGGTTGCAACTAGTTGTAGAGACATGCTATTGAAATGCTAACAGGATGTTTATAATGTGGATTCCTGTCTTTGTTTTCTGACAAGCAAGTTTTGTAGAATCCTTTTGCCAGTAACAATTATTTGGAAACTTTGGTGCTGGCTGACAGGAAAAAGCTACTCGAATAGTTGTAGAAGAAGCATAACAGGTGATCCATCTTGCCATCTGCCAACTTGTCCATCTTGAGAACAATAATCCATTGTTGTCTTGTAAAAAGAAGAAGAAGAAGAGAGAGAGAAAAAAAAGGAAACCTTACAGAAAATAAATTCTTTTCTCCTTTTCCCTTAATAAAAGTAACAGTGACCCATGTCTGATGGTACACTTTGCATCCAGAAGAGGATTTTGGTCAGCAAGAGAGGAAACACTGTGGGCTCCACATTTCATGCTGTGGCTGTGGCTGCCATTGCCTGTGGTGGCAGGGTCAGGAGTGACTCCTGCCTTTGCCTTCTGATGCAGGCTCCCAGCTCTGTGAGCCCTTCCACCTGCTGGGGCCAGGGCTGTATAATGGCTCACACAAGACGCCTGACCACCGTCTCAGCTGCTGCCAGGAGGGGCAGGAGGCTGGCGACAACTGGACCTGGCACAAACGTCACTCCATCAGCGTCACAGACTACAACCGTGTGGGTGGCCAGATTGAAAAGCTTCGGCTGCAGAGCACAGACTCTTTAGAGCGGCAGCGCCTCATGGCCATTTATGACATCCCTCCCAAGCTGGTGCGGAAGGTGGAGGCAGCCTGTGCCCACAGTGGCATGACCCTAGCCAGGATTTCTGATGACTTCAGCCAGGAATCTGGAGGACAAACAATGGTGTCAACAGCTGCCATAAAGCTGGATGTGTCCAAAGTCCCTTTCACTGGAGGCAGGCGGCAGAGCAGCGAGCAGGAAACCACAAGTGAAGAAGAACCAGGGAAATCTTCGGATGTGTCTCGGCGTGGCTCCTCTTGCCGAAATTCGCACTCCAAGTCCCACTGGGAAAAAACGCCAGACAGATTCTATGGGCAGGGTGCAGTGGAGCTAGGGGTGATAGAGAGTGAAGTCAGGATAGCCTTTGACAAGTCAAAACGGAAAGAAGCCCTGCAGATGCTGCAACAGGAGGAGAGTGATCTGCAGCGTGAGATTTCTCTCCTGGATGAGATCCTTCAGGTTTGCAAATTTGATGAGGATTCCAATAGGAGTGGCAGGTTGGGGCTGCAAGTTGAGGAAGGCAAAGGGGAAACGAAGCAGAGTGCTAGAACCAAGGCAAGTAGTCTGCCTCCTAGGCCAAGGGTGGATATTGTGGTGGAGCTCCCTAGCTCCAAGGCTGCTGCCCATGGAGATAAGGCCATGTCAAACTTCATCTTGTCAGGCGACCTTGAAGCAGTCCAGAGCCCTGTCCTGCAGGGTAAACTTCAAAACATTCCGCCCCGCTCCAAGCTGCTGGAGCCACTGCCCTATGTCAATCTGGCTCAGTTCGACACAGACGACCTCTCCAGCCACGTCCATATGCCTGGCAGTAGAGAGGCCCTGCACCATCTGGGAACAAGCACGTCCTCCTTGGATAAGTACACACCTGGGAAGAAGGAGACACTGGCAACATTGGGGTGCCGCTCCTCTAGTGAGTCGCACATCGCCCGTGCTGCTGCCTCCTCTCCAGCACGTGGTTCCAAGGCCTGGGAGCGGGACCGGGAGCAAGAGCAAGAAAAGCAGCGGGAGCCCATCTATGCCAACCAGTCTAAACCAAAGAACGACCATCCCCCACCAGAACTTCCCCCAAAGGGGCCTGCTCTTCTCAGAAAGAACAGGCAGAAGGCTGGTTCCACCAGGGACAGGTCTGGGCCCCCTCCACTACCAGCAAGAAATCGAAGCAGATCCGCAGGGTCCGCTGGTGTGAAGGTGCCAGGGTATGACAGTCCACCTCCCCTTCCTGCACGGCCCCAGAGTACACTAACTGGAGGGGCTGCCCCTCCCCACCCACCTCTGCCATCATCACCTCAGTCATGCCCCCTCTCTCAAGTCCCCCCAGCATGCAATTCTCCATCCCCACGGCAGCAGCCACAGGACTCATATTTTGAAATGGGCAATTTTGTCCAGGAGCCAAAAAATTTCCTTAGAGCACTGCAGAACAAGCTTTCCCCTGCTTCCGCTTTCCAAGCCCAGAGCCGTCCCTGCAGCAAAGTCCAGAGCTCAGGCTCTCCCACCGCTAGGAGAGGCAATGCTGATGTTCTTTGCTATATGGACATGTCAGGACAGTTTGAAAGGGAACCAACATACATGGAACCAGTCTTGCCATGCGAAACGGCAGGGAAAACAGAGAGCACTTCTGAGGAGGCCAAACCAGCTGTCCTCATAGACATGACTGTGCCCAGTACTGACAGGCACGTGTATGCACAGGTGACAGATGCAGAGAACAACTACATGGAGATGAAGGGGCCCAAGAGAAAGAGTGGGGTGCTGGAGAACCTGAAGAACCTCCAGACCTATGTCAGCACCACCCCTGCAGGGGAAGCAGGTGGCAGCAGCCACAGCAGTAGTGGCAGCACCAGCTCCCAAACCTCTGGGGTGGATGGCGAATCTTCTAGTCGCCCTGCAATGCCTTTTCCCAACCTTCTTCGGTTTGAGGAGAGATTGCGGCCAAGTGCCTATGTTAATACTGTGGTGAACTCGGGAACTGCCGGGGCTGCTGTTACCAACTCTGGGGACTCTCCTCAATCATCTTCCTCTCAGCAATCCTCACCCAAACCTCCCTCGCACAGCTCAAAAAAGGAGGAGGGATTCCTTGCCCGCTTCAAGCGCCGGAATTCACGGGACCAGAAGGCAGCCTCCCAGAGCCAGGAGAACCTGATTAGCAACAAGAACAATCGGTCCAGCTTTCTGGAGCGCAGCCTCTCCGAGCAGGGGCAGTCCTCCACTCCAAAGGAGACGAAAGAGGGTGGCCTCAAGATAGGTAGGCAGAGGTCCTCAAGCTTTCCCAACAGGCTAAGCTACCAGGAGAGCTCAGGGGAGCCGGGTAAGACTGGTGGAAGTGGCAGTAGTCAGGGCAGGAGCAGTGTCTCCTCTGTCTCCTCCCTCTCCAGCATCAGCCCTCCCCCGAAGCAAACCAGCAGGATGTCTACTGCCCTGGAAGTAGTGGAGGACCCTAGCCAGGAGAGCTCTGACGATACAACTCCACTTCTGAAGGATGCAGGCCCAGAGCCCGAGATCAGGGTTTTGACTGTGCTGCATGTCCAGGAAGAAGTGACTCCTCCTCCTCTCCCCGTGAGATGTTTTAGAAGGAATCTGTCCTTTGATTCCTCCAAGACAGATGATGAGAAGCTGATGGAGCTTTTCCAGATGGGAAAGTCAGCATTTCCATTTGAAAGCAAGTTTGAGGATGCAGATTCCAAGGATTTCCGAAGCAAGCTCAGCCTGGATGTGACAGTGCCCTTGAGCCCGAGTCAGAAAGCTTCTGAAATTGCTCGCCACATTGCCTCCTTACCCCCCTTTATTCCGCCTAAGGCCAAGCCCTACCCTGCCATGCTGTCCCCTGTCATTGAGGTGATGCACCTCTCACCCTCTCAGAATGAAACAGAATCGATCTATGTGGAGATGAAGGAACGGCCTTTGGGATCACCGGCGGAGACCTCCGCCTCAGCACCAGCCACGCTAGAGCCAGAGCAGCTTAGGTCGAAGGCCCAAACCACTCTCCAAGTCAGCGCCTCCCCTGAGGAGGAGTTGGGTCACATCTGGGTCCCTCAAGCATCCCCAGGAGGGTCAGGGTCAGGGCCCAGCCCCTCCCCCTCAGCCTCGGCAGGTATGTCTAGTGGCCCAGCCGACAGCAGCGACGCCCCTCCCCACGACGAAAGCCAATGGTCAGTTTCCCCTTCTTGATTGGCATGTCGTGTGCAGAATGACGTCACTGCCCGCGCTCACCCCTCTACCCCTCCTTGTCACTGAGCCACATCCTCTTGATGGATATTTTTTGGAATGCGGAATGTTGAGTATTTAGTGAATTGCTATGCATTTCTCATGTTGATTTGGATACTGCTGGTTTCCATTTAACCCCCTAGTAAAGCATTGAGTTCTAGAGAATTGGCATTTTGGCTAATGTGCCTTGCATCAATGGATTTGACATAATTCTAACCCAGCTCTTTGAAGCATCACCTATGCACCATGCTGTATGACATATATAACTGCACGAAACTTACTTGTAGGTATGCATTTGCTCTGAGTTTCCATGGCATGCAGCCCAACTGAGATGGAGATTGTATGTTTGAAAGGAGTTTAGTCAGTGCTGCTGTTCAGAAAAGGAGTTTCCATCCATCACAGTTATCTGTGTAGAACTAGTTTCGAAGACCCCTTAGAAGGATCTTTGCAAGTGCCTGTATCAGTAATGAGTAGTCTTAAAAGTGGGGGATGAGATGATGGACATGAGTAGTGTAGTTTGGTGTGAAATGAGACTAATTCATGCTTATGTAGGATATTGCTTATTTTACTATTGCATGTGCAAACCAAGTGAAACTGCATATTGACCCAGTATTGTCTACCTGCCTCTCTGTCATTTTGATTGTGCAAAATTTGAGCCTTTATAACCACAAAGGCTGAAGGTGGTAAGACCTTTCTAGACATACTTCTGTGGTTGACCTTTCTCAAAGGTCAAGGCCAACAGAGGGGTCGAAGACTGTTGAAAAACTGACAATTTCTCCAAAACTAAGCCTTCAACTATCAATAGAGTCTGACTTTAGTTGGTGTCATGATCGATCTGGACTTGTCTTTGTTGTCAACCTGTGTTGAAGGTCGAAATCACAGTAATGGTCAGAAGTATAGGTGAAAATTTCATGTAAACATTTTCTTGAAAATGATGTTAAACACTGTCACCTACCTCATGAGAGAGATAATCATTGACATGAACTTTCAAGGCATAGCTATTTATAAGCCTTCTTTAAAGGTCAAGGCTGCAGGCGTCATGTGTGTTGACTTTTTTTTGTTAAGTACCATTGATGTCATCCACATAACTTGGCACAAGAGACAGAGGGTAGAACTCCTTCTGCCCTATATCTTTTTTATTGTGTTTTACTAAAGGTCAAAACCACAGCAAGATCAAGGACTAACAAAAGCACAAATTAAGTAAATCTGCGTTTTCTCATAAACTGAGTCTTGTTTTGGTGCCAAACTTGATGCAATGTTACATGGTGACATGAACTTTCTGCTTATGACCATATCTCTCGTCACTAGGGTCAAGGTCATAAGAGGGGTCAGGAATGAGGGAACAAGTTGATGTGGGCATTTTCTAGTAGATTTTGCCAGTCACTGCCACCGAATTCTTTGCAATTTTTGTCTTTGACGTAACCATCATAGTCATTTTATTGGTGACTTTTTGCATGGTGCTTGATGTGCACAACTGGAAAATCAGAAATTCTCTGAGATTAAGCTTGCTACTTACTGTCTTACAACTTAGTTTGAAGTATACATTAGGACACAAGAATCTTGCAAGTTTTGGCCTTCTGTTATTTGAATTTTGATCATTGTGCACCAATGTCATAATGCTTTTGCAATAGTTTTATATGCTTATTCATCTTTCAGGTATTAGTATTTGTATCTCAATCTGTTGATTTACTTCTACTTTTTTATGCTTGGTGTACAGGTAGATGTTTTGATGTTCATCTTGGATCTCTGACTATTCTTATGAATCAATGACAGCAGTGAAACATGTTGACTGGCTCAGGCAGCTTTCCGTGTTTATTTTTAGCTCAGTTTTTTCTTAAAGATGAGACAGTATGTAATTTGAGTTGAAAGTGCCTTATGGCTGAAGTGAGATCATGGAGGCTTTTATAACTGCCTGACCCAGCCCGGTGCATGCTTTCTGCAAGTGTGTAGTTTCTAAACCAACATCTCCATCTCCCGTCTCCTCCGTTCCCCACCCCTTCCAACCTTTCTCTTTAGCTAGTCCCTGCACAGAGACTGCCTTGGATGTTGTCAGCCTGCCTGGGGTGGCTAGTGGTGCTCAGTCAGGGGGTTCTCAAGGCCCCGGCCCCAAGAAACTTGAGGCATCAGTGTGTAACATTCTCCACCTGCTGGCCATTGTGTTATTTGGTGTTAGTTTTCAGCCATGCTTGTGACATAGGACTTGTCCTGTCACCATGGACTCTGGATGTCAACTCCTAGAGTGACCAGCCATACCTGAGCAGTAGAATTAGTCATGTTTCCATGTATTTGTGACGTAGGGCATGATCAGAGACTGGTTGTAGCATGATACGTGTGTTTGGTGTTCAGTGTGCTTTAGCTTGAATGATGCTGTGCATTTTGTGACTTATTTAGTTATTACCGTTTTTTTGCAAGTGCAGAAATTAAGGATTGATACTTTTTCAGAGATTGCTTGTCTGTGATCTGCAAAAGTATACGTAATCATTCTGCCAATTAAAAAAAAAAGATATTTACATGAACACCTTTGCTTTTCAAATCAAGTAACTTGCTTTCAGATCACATAAGTCTCAGATTTACCTTTTTTTCCATTCGTCTATCCTTTATGTCAGAATGAAATGAAGAGCCTGTATATTGATATTCTCACAATGACATAAGGTGGATTGCAGTCAAACAAAGTCTGACATAGCTCATTTTTGGCACAAGTGATTACAAGTTGGTGTATCAAACAAAAGCATAACTACATTGTCTGCCTGTGTGACTTGAAATGCCACTGGCCATCCCGCACATGCCCTGACCAGGTGTCTGTGTTACAGAGGGTGCCCCTTCCTGTCCTTGGCGGGACTCATTGGAGCAGCAGGCCCTGCACTTGGGGCCCCTGGTCATCTCTGTGGAGGATGTTCGGCAGGCTGCAGAGGCTGACGGTGACTCCATTGTGTTCTTGGAAAGCCTGGATGCCATCAGCATCTGCAGTGATGACGCCATCCCTTGTGGCCCGGGCACCACCACTCTCAGGCCGCGCTCGGGCCGCGAGTACCAGGTGGTGGAGAGGCGAAGGACTCCAAGTGACAGCTGTGCCTCCTCCCCCCACACCCCACATACCCCTCAGACTCCCTACTCCCCCTCCTCTGGGGTGGGTGTTTTTACATTTGACTCGCCCAGTATGTCGGGTGCCTCAGCTGCATGCCCCTGTCCCCATGTAGAGTCAAACTCCACATGCACATGTCCCCACACTCCCAAATCTCAGCTTCCCTCTGTCAGTGCAGATGTCCCCAGCCAGCAATCCTCCCAAGTGCCAAAATCCCCTGGGCTGCTCCCAGTAGAGCAGGCGGAGCCCCAGCTGAACTATGCAGTGATAGACCTAACCTCTGTACCCAAGGACCGGGTCAAAAAGAGGCACAAGGTGCAAAGGGCAGCCACGATAGAGTATGCCAAGATCGACATGGTGGCCACGCGTGCAGTGCAAAAAGCAGCTCAGCACCGTGAAGACACGTTGCGGCGTAGTCACAGTGCTGTTTGTGGCAGTCACTCGGGCACATCCAGCCTGCGCAAGAACTCTCTCCATCTGCAGAGCCGCCATGAGCGAAGAACAATGTCCACCTCAGTCGCCTCCACCAGTGGGACACAGAGAGAGACAAGGCCCAGCACAAGTTCCTTGGAGCCCAGCTGATGGAGGCAGCATGCAGAGCCCTGGCTCTGCAGATGTTCTAGGTCTTCATCAATGGTGTTGGATGGTAGCAGAGGGTGCCCAAGCCTCCTTGTCAGTGCACTAGGTCTGTTGTTGAAACTTTGTCTCAGCTGCCTGGACCATCTGCTGGACAGGAAGGTCAGGCTTGAGAGAAAGTCAGGGCTTTGTTCCCTTGATGTCAGCTTGTCCATGGTGCACCATGCATTGAATTATCTAGTTCCTTACACAGAGGACTGAAAGATTGACACAAGACTGTATGATCTTTTGTCATCCATGCTTCACACTACACAAACGAGTCATATCTGTCTTGGAGAAGAATGAAGAGATTCAAAAAGGTTTTGTGCTGTGCTTCATAGGCTTGTGACAGCTGTCACACAGGCTTTTGAAAACTGCCAGTTATCTCATGTAGCTGTAGTCACTGGACTCATGCACAGCCAACACATCAAGTGCCAAGTGTTCAAAAGGTTGCAAGAGATGTGCTTGTTTGGGCCACAACAAACATTTGATGCCAAAATCAACTTTTTGTCTGCCCAGCAGAGATGCATCAATTTGTATACCCCTTTTGCCTTCTACCATCTACCTCTGTCTGGCTGTGAGAGGACCTCCAGAAACTGGAGCCTTAAGCCAGGAAGTCTTTAAGTGTTCCTTGAAGCAAAGCTCAAGAAGATGAATTGCACATGCTCACTTACTTACTTACTCTCCCCCATGTCAGCACTGCAACAGTCCCACTGTTCACCTCCCCCAGTTGTCATTCATTCACTCACCATGAAAGTCCAACAGACAAAGATATTTACAGTTAATATTATAATCACGTTAAAACAGCAAGGAGGCACATTTCGTGTGGCAGAGAAAGTCATGAAGACCACAGCAAGGAAGTCCAGATGGAGAGGCTTTGAACTTTGAAGACTGCCTTCCTCAGCAGCTGTATTGCTACTGGTAGCCAGAAGATCCAGGTTTGATAGTGTCCACTGATGGATAGGTGATCCAGGTTTGATGGTGTCCACTGATGGATAGGAGATCCAGGTTTGATAGTGTCCACTGAAGGTCAGGAGATCCAGGTTTGATAGTGTCTGCTGATGGATAGGTGATCCAGGTTTGATGGTGTCCACTGATGGATAGGGGATCCAGGTTTGATGGTGTCCACTGAAGGTCAGGAGATCCAGGCTTGATGGTGTGCACTGATGGCCAGGGGATCCAGGTTTGATGGTGTCCGCTGAAGGTCAGGAGATCCAGGTTTGATGGTGTCCACTGAAGGTCAGGAGATCCAGGTTTGATGGTGTGCACTGATGGCCAGGGGATCCAGGTTTGATGGTGTCCGCTGAAGGTCAGGAGATCCAGGTTTGATGGTGTCCACTGAAGGTCAGGAGATCCAGGTTTGATGGTGTGCACTGATGGCCAGGGGATCCAGGTCTAATGGTGTCCGCTGAAGGCCAGGGGATCCAGGTTTGATGGTGTCCACTGAAGGTCAGGAGATCCAGGTTTGATGGTGTCCACTGATGGATAGGAGATCCAGGTTTGATTGTGTGCACTGATGGAAAGGAGATCCAGGTTTGATGTTGTGCACTGATGGCCAGGGGATCCAGGTCTAATGGTGTCCACTGATGGATAGGAGATCCAGGTTTGATGGTGTGCACTGATGGATAGGAGATCCAGGTTTGATGGTGTGCACTGATGGATAGGTGATCCAGGTTTGATGGTGTGCACTGATGGATAGGAGATCCAGGTTTGATGGTGTGCACTGATGGATAGGTGATCCAGGTTTGATGGTGTGCACTGATGGATAGGAGATCCAGGTTTGATGGTGTCCACTGAAGGTCAGGAGATCCAGGTTTGATAGTGTCCACTGAAGGTCAGGAGATCCAGGTTTGATAGTGTCCACTGAAGGTCAGGAGATCCAGGTTTGATAGTGTCCACTGAAGGTCAGGAGATCCAGGTTTGATGGTGTGCACTGATGGCCAGGCAATCAAGGTCTAATGGTGTCCACTAATGGATAGGAGATCCAGGTCTATTTGTGTCCACTGATGGATAGGTGATCTTAATCTGACTGATGTTATAATGAGCAGGTAGCTTTGTACTTGGTGTTGAGCTAAAGCATTTAGCCAGGCGCAAGCTTGTCATCTGCTTTCTGCACCATTGTATTTATTCAGTGAATGTTTACTGACATCCAAAGAAGGCTGCAAGATGCTTCAATTGCTGGCTGGAACCCTTGCAGTGAGAATAGACAATTCATGAATACAATTGTAATGAATGCTCTTTAACAGCTTGGGTAGGACTGCTTGATTGATGGTTAGATGCCTGGATAAAAGATTCAAGGTCCTTAACACAGAAAGCATCTGGATACAAACACTTTGGGAAATTTCTTGTCACAATCAATGTGCGTGATTTGCTCCGTCCTACTGAACTGTTTTTGCATCTCATCTGGTTGTGAAATTTAGCAAATCATTTTATTGTGTGTTAAAAAAACGTTCATAGAATTGTGCATCATTCGCCTCAGAGTACAAAAACTAACAGCAATACAGACCGTTAACATTGATCTTAAAACATTATGTTTTTAAGCATTTTGAACATTTCATGTAAACCTTTTTTTGAAGCAATGGAGTAAATCTTGATATTTCATCTGTATTCATCTTTTTGCAAATGAATGACGTTTCTACCTGTAATATTTCTTCTGCTAATTTTTCAAAGCGTTTTGAACATTGGTTCAGAAGTGAAATGAAAACTGGAATGATATGAGGACATCCTGGCAGGTAATCAGGATTGGATGAACATAACATTGATATTGATATTAAGGAATGGCCTTATGCAGGAACAAATCCCATACAAACACTTATCCTGATGCCGAAGGAAAAAATTCTGCAGAGTACAGAAAATTGACTGGTGCAGTTTGTGTGTGTGCACACAGGAATGGTCACACAGGAAGGAAGCAGGTAGGGGAAATCTACTGTCTTGCATCAGTCTTCCTTCTCGGTTCTACAGAAATGAATGTTGAAAGTGGTATTTGTCCCAGAGATTGAGATTCTGCATCTGAGATTAAGATTCTGCATCCGATTCATGGCTTTGGGTGAATTAACATCAAAATATGCTTCTTCTGTGTCCACTGAAAACAAAGTCTTGATTGCATTAACATTTGTCAATAGATTGCCCCTCCAAAGAACTTCGCAGCAGATGGTAAATGTACTGACTGGCATGCTCAAACCATTGTTTGCCATGTTATGATAATACCCATTTTTCGCACTTTCGTACTATGGTTGAATAGTCACATGCCAGCAGACCAATTGTGGTTGTTAAACATTCAAAAGCCATTTGAATCTACTGGTCAAATTTTGAATACCACATTGTGTAATGGACTTGATTACCATCAGAACATCTGTATCTTTCAAGAACATTTACATGCTGATAGAACATACTAGCTTTGGTTCAAACAAAATCAATTGGATTGAATTCTAATCCCATTTTGACACTTGTATTCCTCATGAAGTCAATTACAGGTTGAATAGTCTGGTGTATGTTCGAGTTTCATTTGTGGGCTGAAGACCCGAATACTATCTGAACATTTCTGTTCCACACCAGATGTGATGTCGCATAAATTCATAGGTTTGTGTTGAATGTTCTCTTCATTTGAACTGACACACTCTATAGCAAAGCTAACTCTGAAATGATGATTGGGCTTGGGTACACAAACTTATCATTTCTAAACCTAGTCGGGCAGTGTTTGCTCAGCTGCCTGTCATGGACAATAAAGTACAAACACCATCTGTATCACATGAAAAAATGTCGCCTGCATGATGTTTCATTTGCTTCACTCAATTCATACCAGGCTCAAGGAATCAAACACCAATCTGTGATAAGGTTTAGGTCCCATTGAATGTAATGAAGAAACATTATCTTTTATGATGATGTTTTTGGGTTGTCATTTTTGACCCATTATGACAGCAAGTATGAACAAATATTTCCACACCTTTTTTAATGATCCAATGAAAAGTAACAAATTTCCTTGTTCTTTGCTCAAAATTCTGCCTTTGTCATTTTGTATTTGCACCTGTGCTGGGTTTTTAAAATTTCCTTTCCTCTCTGTTGTATACTGCACCTTTTTATCACCACGTTTGGGAAGAAATTGTGGCAGTGTTTAAGTTTTCTAGGGAAGACCAAGAGCGTGTAAGTTGGGCTTTTTACAAGGATCACTCACATCTGCTGCCTGGAGGGTTTTGTCTGAGTCGATCCAACCCAACACTGATGCATTTGAAGATGGGAAAAATTGGCACACTCTATCCCATCTGATTTGAGTGTTCCAAAAAGAGACTTACTGTGTTGAAGTTATGCACCTATTTTTCTGCACAGATCCCCTTACAAAAACTGCTGATGTTGTTTTCCACTCTCATTCTCCTACCTGTACACAATGCAAAAACTACGGATATATTGAATATTTTAAACATTTTTCCTATTCATTCACAAAAGTGTTGTGCCAAACCTTGACCCCTTGAATATTTTGGATCAATTTTTGGAAACTGCTGATGAATCGAAATCAACCTAACTTCATGTTGCACTAAATTTCTTGGAGTAGCAGTGTGCATGTATATGTGTGTCCACTGGTATGTGCATATAAATAGATAGATAGAGAGAGAGAGAGAGAGAGAGAGAGAGAGAGAGAGAGAGAGAGAGAGAGAGAGAGAGAGAGAGTTATTACATCAGAATACTCATGATGAATATCATTATTGATACAGTGTTACTACTCAGCTAATATGCTTTCTTGTGATCATTTGCTGGCTTGCTTAGACTGTTACCATGAGCCTTCTAGTCGTGAGATAAAGTTTCTCCTGCCATTACCTTGTGTTCTTGCTATTGACTGGAAACAGGCTGCTTAGAGGGTGGGTTGTTGCAAGGGTATTTAATCACAGTCTAGTGCCTGGGGTGTGAGATAGTGGTTGTTTTAGTGTGCTCCGCCTCCCCAGTCCACCCTTGAGCTTTTAATTTTACAAAGGCAGTTTGAGTGGAGCATTGAGTTAGTGGTCTACTTTGCTGACCTTCATTTCAAGGTTTTCCACAATGTGGAACTTTATATGACTTGTTTTTAATTGCAAAATGGTTGGTGCTCTTTGCTTTCAATTAATGGATGTTAGTGTGAAGAATTACCAAGTAGTACTTGTATGCCACATTTGTTCCTATAAATTTGTTCCCAAATTTTTCTTTCTTATTCTTCTATACTTCCCCTGATGAATTCTTGATCACCAGGACACCTCAGTAATGAAACTGCTTGTCTTTGCACACTTGGATAGGTGCAAGCACTGTGGAGGGGTATGAAATACCGATGTTGATCTCAAATCTTTTCACTCGGATTGTCAGTGCATGCACAGAAAACATCGTAATCATTCATGTTCACTCACTCAGAAAATAACTCTTTTCATGTGGCTTATTGGCTTGTTAGTTTGCTCACTGTGTGTCAGCTAGGAATTGCTAAACTTTGGTCATATCTAGTATTTAGTGGGGTTTCTTGTAGCATGTGGAATAAAATAATATCTATTTGGCACACTGTTTTGCAATAGATGTATTCTGAAGACCTTTTCCCTGTGAACATGACCTAGTAGTTTTACCACTGTAGGTAGCATCTTCTTTATTGATGTTTCTCAGATTCACATCATACTTCTTACAGTTAACAGTGACTCTTGTTGTTTTGTAAGCAATGAGACACAGGTAGCTGGTTATTTTTCTGTGACATTTTCTGCTCTACACTGATCGTCTCTTAGAGAAAATGGAGTTAGCTGCATTGGATCCCCTCAGTGAAGGAAAGCTACGGCATGGTATATTTATTCCTTGGATGATGAGTTTGTCCTGTGTCAGGCAGCTTGAGCATCCTCTACTTACTTAAAATGTTTGCCTCTCATTTTCCTTTCTACCAGTGTAGGGTGGAAATGGCCACTTCTGCTGATGCCAAAGTCAGGCTTCTGCTGAATGTGAAGATGTCACATGTATGAAGAGTGGTGCATCACTGTGTTGCAACCACAAGCTGAGCACAAACTATCCAGAAAAGGTTGTGCAGTTGCTGTTATGGAAGCAGTCAGTATTGAAGTAAGAATCTTTATTTCACCCAAATGCAAGGGAAAAGCTAGAGATTTTCACTCCGTCATTTGCAGGGCCCAGTATGTGATAAACAGCATAGGTTGCTGTCAAGGAAAGACTGTTGCCAGGTGGCCCAAATGCTGGGTGAGGATCAACCCCACTGGGCTATTAGGAAATGAAATTTTTCTCATGTGCTCTTCAGTCCCTCCTGATGGGAGTGTACATAGTGTCACAGCCTGATGGAAGAAGGTCGTCAACTAGACCTTCAAATGCAGTTGCCCTTATGTAGCTCTGGCAGATGAGGAATAGAGACGCTTTAGCAACTAAAAGAAAAGAAAAATAAGAGGAGCACTGGGACTCTGTGTTTCACTGCTGATTTAAATGGTATCATGCACTAGAAAAGTGTTCTGCCTTTAGAAGAATAGTACTGCAGGAATTAATCATTGAGACTGTGGTTATGCAGTGTTTGGTGGCACATTACTTCAGACGGGTTAAGAAGATGCAGGATGTGTGGTGTCATTATACAAGTTGAGGGTGGCAGCAGAAATTCTGTTTCCAAGGCAGGCCTACTTTGTGTAACTGAGCTACCAGTGTTGACTTGTTTAACACTAAATAAACAAGGTGCTCTAGTGTTGTAAAAGGTATGTGTCATGCAGGCTCCCCCCACCCCTGGCTTGGCTGTGTTTTCCGCTGTTGCTGTCAACTGTTTGTTGTTACGGCTTGCATCATTTGGAGTAGTTTCCATATGAGTGACAAGCCCCCTCTGTTGCACTAAACAGTGAGGCACTGTGGCAGATCAAGCCAGACATCAGCAGATGAATTTCAGGTACTTTTTGCTGGCTTCTTGTGCAGTGTCGTCTCCACAGGAAGTTGTATTGCCATGTTCAATGTGGTCATAGGGAGTAGATCGCATCAGATCAGGGTTTTTGTACTGCTACAACTTTGTATTGTACTTAATGTGAAAGAAACAAAACAGCATAATAATAAACTCATGAAGAATTATTTTTGTTTGTTTTCTCTTGCAAGGATGCGAGATGGAGCGAGACAGTACCAAAAAAACATGAATTGGAAAGTTTCCTTTTATTAGTGTGTATTAATTACAACTGATTAAATGATGGAGCTCAACTCCATTGAATTTGACAATTGTAGATGTGAACCATGCATTGCCCGACTGTTGATTTTCTTGATGTGTGTGTGTGGAAATTTACAAAAAAAGGATGTGCTGCTACTGACGTGTACAATGTTCAACATCATTATTGCTACAGGGATATTTACAGAATCATCTCTGGCCTGAGCCAACTGCTCAGTCGAATAATGGCTTGGGTTCGGTTGGTTAATTTTTTTTTGGTCAATAGATGCTAACCATGCTGTTGAAACAAATTTAAGCTCTTAAAAAGAATAAAAATTGCAAGAATGGCGTGACGTGGATTTTGCAATTATCGGTATGTTTTCCGCACTTATTGGTGAGTAACACAAGGGTGTTGTTATGACTTTCCAGCCCCTTAGCACTTAGGGTCAATACATCGTTTTCATCTGTGCAAGGCGCGTTTATTTTCAACCTCGATAATGACAAGAACAATGCTAGCTACAGTTCATGTGATTACGGCCTTCAAGGCATTCTACATGACTTCGTTTCAGGCTGCATATAACAGAGGCACAGAAAACTGGGATTCGTCGGTGATTTTTTTCTGCTACTATGATTTTTTTTAATTTTAAGTCGCCGCTTTTGCCAAGTCAACCGCTTTTCAGAGTGACCTCCCTTGAACTGGGACGACGAGCGTCTTGATGGCGACGGCGATTTGGGCGTGAGCAAAGAGTTTGCTGCATTCATCAACAGCACGGGGGAAAATCCCCTAATGCACCTGCACCACCAGTCTCACAACAACTTGAGGTTTCCTGTGATCTTATCGATGACCTCGCTACGGCCTGGGCCAATGCCGAGTACTGTGGTCCTGTGACCCTGCGTCAGGGACTCTTTCTCCGTGCCGCGGATGAGCGTGGATGTGAGTCCTAGCGAATTGGCCAGGTCCGCCATGTTGAGGAGTTCCTCCTCATCTGTAGCCACCATGATTTTCTTGGGCTGGCCCGAGTTCTTCCACATGAAGAGGGCATCGGGGTCAATGGTGGCCGCACGGTGGGCACAGCTGCAGGCAGCGTGTGCCACTTCCACCGCCAGCCTCCCCTTTTCCATTTTGAGGTCCGCACGGCAGCAAATCACCATGGTGATGTTGCTGTGGTCGTCCGGTGGCACGCCTATGGAGTGCAGATGAAAGGATACAAACGTGACAACACCCTACAATCGTTTGTTTTACTGGATGCGTTGGTCAAAGTGAGAAACTTTATAATCGCCATCATTATCAACCATGCTTAAAGATTTGATCTCTCAAACGGCGAACCACTTCATACACCATCAACACCGTCCTTCCGCAGCAAACTCATCCTTTCCTCATTGTTGTTTTCTAGAGCAGACTCTTATCTCTCTCCAACCCACAGAGGAATCTACAGAAAATGGATTGCATTTTTTTTACAGCAAAACTGTTGAGGACTGTAACGATGTCACATCTTCGTATTTGAGCTTTGCTTAACTGTCCAACTAATGCAAAATGTGATTGTAGTATAGGAAACTTTTAAGTGCAGCAGTGTAACAATTGTTTATATTTTGCTCTTTGGCCTACCGAATCTAACATGAATAGGTGTGTGTGTGTGTGTGTGTGTGTGTGTGTGTGTGTGTGTGTGTGTGTGTGTGTGTGTGTGTGTGTGTGTGTGTGTGTGTGTGTGTGTGTGTGAGAGAGAGAGAGAGAGAGAGAGAGATGGGAGGGTGAATTTTTGTTACCTCTGCTAAGGAAATTGTTTTGCAGCCGTTAGTTTGTTAATTAGTTTTTTCGTAATTCAGCAAAATAACTATTAAAGACATTAACAACATATTCTGATGATATTTTGTGCAAGGTATGTGTTTCACGGAAGGAACAATCCATTAAAATTTAAGGTTATCTCTTCCGCTCTCTCCACTGGTTGCCCATTAGTGCTAGAGTCCAATACAAGATTGCCTGTCTTTGCTACCATTACTTCGCTGAATCCCTTCCTCAATATCTCTCTAAACCCATGCGCACCTACACACCCGCTAGACAGCTACGCTCTTCCGCAGACACAAGAATCCTCAGGTTCCCGGAGGACCCTCCACTTAAAACAAAATTTGGTGAACGCTCTTTTTTTAATCAGGCTCCCTCTATCTGGAATTACCTCCCCGCCTCTGTTCGTCACTCTACATCTCCCTCGACCTTTCGCTCTGCTTTCAAAACTCACCTCTTCTTGAAATCGTTCCCGAATCCTGTCTAAGTTTCTTCATCTTCCTCCCCTCACTGTTCTCTTTGTACTAGCTTGCCTAAGCCCCATACCACCCTCCTGTCTCTCCTCCCCCTCTCCCCAGTTTCATGGTTAAGCGGTGACGCTGTATATCAGTTTGTCGAATGCCTGAAGTGAATGTCTGACTCCTATGTTATTAAGTTTATTAAGTTACCTTTGATGTGATTGACTGTTATTGTATATTGAAATGGTTGTGTATGTATGCGCCTTGAGCATGTCTTAACTCATGGTAAGGCGCTATATAAATCCACACATCATTATTATTATTAGTATTATTATTAGTAGTATTATTATTATTAGTATTATTATTATTAGTATTATTATTATTATTATCATCTTGTTTTGGAATTAAACCATAAAGAGAAATTTCATCGCCTAGAACGTAGGCTGGCGTGTGCTGCAAGCCGGTGTGTGCATTTCACACTCAGACTGCTAGCAGGCGCTTAAATGAATTGTAATTTGTAGTGTCAGGCCTGGCTAGCATAACATGCTGCCTGAATTATACAGGTCATGGAAGACGTGCTGTGTTGCTTCCATCGCTGTGGCTTCCTTGGCGGAGGTTTGCGGTCTCCGAATGCTCTCTAGTTTGAAGTGTAACCCCCATTGACTTAAGCGGGTTGCCTGCTAAGGTACCCGCACTTCAGCAGACCTTGACGCGTCCAATCGCCGTTTACACTCTTTAGTCTCTTTTGCATATATGTCTACATGAAGTGTACTTGTCAAATCGTAACACGGACCCCAAGGGTCTATCTTTTAACATTTTAGGAGATCTCCAGTCAACTTTCTTTGTGATCATATCTGTTGGGACTTCATCGGACCTCACCTGCCACATCGTCTAAGACGTGACGAAAACTTGGGCATTTGTTTACGATTAGCGGTCAGGGTAACTCGCCACAAAGATCTCTCTTATATCCAGAGATGTTATACGAAACTGTCACCACAAAGTCAGCACAACTGCACCCCTTAGCTCCTCACAGGGAACCCCACCTGTCATGTCCTCGATGATGTTTTTTTTTTGGCGGGCAGCCTCGTACAACTTGTACTTGGCGAAGTAGCGACGTCGCATGATCCAGCCCATACTGACCCCCAGCAGCACGCCCGACATGGCAGCAGTGAGTGGGAGCATGGGCATCTCCAGCTTGCCGGCCTTCCCCAGCGCCTCTCCAGCAGCCTCAGTCGCGCCTGTCACAGCCGCCCCCGCCGCCGCCGCCGTGGCCGCCGCCGTCGCTGCTGCCGTCGCTGCTGCAGCCATCCTGGTCTTCTGTTTAGAGGACCATGCACTGCTCTGAGCACCCTTTCTGTGTGGTCTCCTAGCGTGCTTCCTGCGTCAGAGTAGGCTGGCACGTGTCGGTGGAATCGATGTAGCTTAAGTGATAGGAAACCTGCCAAAGCAAAAACAAATAATTACAGAAACTTTCTCTCTCGTCCATCTTGTCTAAAATATATAAAAGTTCCTGACGCCCACTTCCGCAGTGCTCTCCCCTTTTGCATGAATACAGGGTTAGCCCCTCAGCCTCTGCTCGCTTGTAAGTTGTTGAAACCATGTCTTTTTGACAAGCGGAGATGGGCGAGCATGCTTTGGGGTTTGACGATGAGCGAGGTGCAGTGCCGTGGTTCTATCACTGGGACAGGAAACATCTGGGTTTAATTAAATAGATTGACAGTGTCATTCTTGCTGCAACCCTGTCATAAATCTGTCCGTGCATGTAATTCTGTCTGTGCGTGAATGATACTTGGTGAACATCTACGATGCACCTACCCCTCTGTGTGACAACGTTAGTCGTTAGCATTGGTTCAACGTCTACGACGTACCAAAGCAAAAACAAAAACAAGTATTTACAGGAACTTCCCCTTGTCTGGAATTTGGTGGAATGAAAGGTTGGGCGAAACCATGGGAGGGGATGAAAATGCCGAGGTGGCCCCATTGCCTCGCATTACCTCTATATGTCTGTTCGCACCAGTCCTATCAACCACCATTCTAGTTCACAAGAGACTTCGCCTACCGGTGAAAGTCTCTCTAGCCCAGTTGACATCACGTGATGGAAGGGTTTCGTCCGAAATATGCACGAGGAGGTCACACGAGAGGCTTGTGGGATAGCCGATCTGCTCCCTGACATACGCCGAAAGTAGTTGTAAAACTATTTCGCACAAAACTCATAACTTACTCTTGTTGACGCAATAAACAAGCGTTTATCCGATAAAATAACACGTTTGTGTTGAAATGGAAAAAAGTTTTGACATTTAATGATTTCTGTAAAAAGTGGAGAAAAAAATAGTATCAGAACGAATTATTTTTGGCGCAATGCTGTAATGCGAAGGGTCAAGACTATTACGCATTCATTGCGAACTGTGCCAGAGTCGCTACTGACTCGGGTTCACAGAATGATCAACCACTGTAAAAGTCCACTGCTGTTTACAGTTCACTTCTAAACCTGATTGTCACGCGGGAGGGAGCCCGGGGAACGATCCCTGGCTGCGACTGCTTGCCGCGAGACACTTACTGAGCGCTCCTCTGCAGCGACCAGGGGTGAAGGTCACCAAACCAAGTTTGAATTGAATGATATTGATTGAATAAAAACCGCTGGCGCTGAACCTCCAGGTTTTCGTATATTTATTTTAAAAAAAGAGATAAAAGAACGGGTTCGAACCCGCAACCTCTCGAGAAAAGAGGAGGAAAAAACACACACACACAAACACAAAAAACCAGGTCGGGTTCGAACCCACAACCTCTCGAAAAAAGAGAGAAAAGAAAGTTTCAGTGCAGAATCGAACCTGGTCATGCATGACCAAGAGTGCAACGCTCTACCAGCTTAGCCATTTGAGAATTGATATGACGGAGTGTTTGTAAAGCATTTATAACGTTCTTTTCCCTAAACCCCCTTGCAAGCTATCGGCCCAGGAAACAATCGACCATATATTTTAAACATGATGGATAGGTTCAGGAAGCTCCTATTATGACATGTTTTGTTTTGCATTGGCTTGTCATAGACGCTGAATTAACACTCACACAGTCACACAGAGGAGGAGGTGTATTATATAGGTATGTGCGAGAAAAAACGAAAGGTAAATGACACGAATGAAATGTAGTTCATTGAAAAGAGCATAAAAAGATCATTCCAATGGTATAAGTATGAACACTGTGGGTCAATTTGTTTAAAAGTTATGAATTTTAATTGAATAAAATCCGGCTCTTTGTTTTACTATAAAGACAATAGAAAGCTGATTTTAGCGAGATTTCCGACAGAGTGACCTCCCAGTTTTCGCGTGTCTCTCCCGGAGCGCTTGTGCAAGATACACGTATGTATAGTGAGTGTTGTATCTATGCCACGTGCGTGAGGAATAAAGTTTAGTGTATGAATAGCGGAATGCAAGTGCGTGCAAGGGTTTTTATAGTATTTCTTGAAAGCGATATGTCTGTGAGAAACCGTTTGTTCCGTAGTTTGTAAACATGAACACTAATTAGCCGAGTGCGTGGAGAAGGGAGTGTAAACACTAACAAGAAGGGCAAAGCCCATACGACTCACATGCTTGACCTTGACCTTTATATGATCTTGACCTTTATATGACCTTGACCTTCAGGTGACCTTCAAGGTCAAGGTCAAACAACTAAACCTACCAATGACATCATACACTAAGAAATGCTTTACACTTTTTTCCTACCAAAATACATGTGACCTTGACCCAAGGTCAAGGTCATCCAAGGTCATGCAACACAAAGCTGTTAATTCAAGACATAGGAAGCACAATGGTGCTTATTGGCACTTTCTACCATGAGATATAGTCACTTTTAGTGGTTCACTACCCCATTTTGGTCACATTTCATAAGGGTCAAAGTGACCTTGACCTTGATGATATGTGAACAAATGTGTATCATGATGAAAGTATAACATGTGCCCCACATAATTATTAAGTTTGAAACAGTTATCTTCCATAGTTCAGGGTCAAGGTCACTTCAAAATATGTATACAATCCAACTTTGAAGAGCTCCTGTGACCTTGACCTTGAAGCAAGGTCAACCAAACTGGTATCAATAGATAGGGCTTGCTTTGACCTATATACCACTTGTAGCTGAGGTCGCCATTCTCAATAACGTGGGAGAAAATTGGGAAAATGTGAAAAATGACTGTTTTTGAGACCACATTTATGGCTCCTGTGACCTTGACCTTGAAGCAAGGTCAAGTCACTATGTATGTTTATTGAGGCCTTGTCATCATACACCATCATGCCACATTTGGTGTTGATAGACTTAATAGTCTCCGAGAAAAATCCAACGTTTAAGTTTTTTACGGACGGACGGACGCCCGGACGGACGGACGCCCGGACGGACGGACGACACGGCTCAGTACATAGACTCACTTTTGCTTCGCATGCGAGTCAAAAACCCATTAAAAAGCCCATACGACTCACATGCTTGACCTTGACCTTTACATGTCCTTGACCTTCAGGTGACCCTCAAGGTCAAGGTCAAACAACTAAACCTACCAATGACATCATACACTAAGAAATGCTTTACACATTTTTCCTACCAAAATACATGTGGCCTTGACCCAAGGTCAAGGTCATCCAAGGTCATGCAACACAAAGCTGTTAATTCAAGACATAGGAAGCACAATGGTGCTTATTGGCACTTTCTACCATGAGATATGGTCACTTTTAGTGGTTCACTACCCCATTTTGGTCACATTTCATAAGGATCAAAGTGACCTTGACCTTGATGATATGTGACCAAATGTGTCTCATGATGAAAGTATAACATGTGCCCCACATAATTATTAAGTTTGAAACAGTTATCTTCCATAGTTCAGGGTCAAGGTCACTTCAAAATATGTATACAATCCAACTTTGAAGAGCTCCTGTGACCTTGACCTTGAAGCAAGGTCAACCAAACTGGTATTAAAAGATAGGGCTTACTTTGCCCTATATACCATATATAGGTCAGGTATCCAATCTCAAAATCTTCAGAGAAAATTGAGAAAAAGTGAAAAATGGCTGTTTTTAGACAACATTCATGGCCCCTGCGACCTTGACCTTGAAGCAAGGTCAAGTCACTGTGTATGTTTTTTGACGCCTTGTCATCATACACCATCATGCCAAATTGGGTGTTGATAGACTTAATAGTCTCAGAGAAAAATCCAACGTTAAAGTTTTAAACGGACGCCCGGACGCCCGGACGGACGAAACGGGTGAGTACATAGACTCACTTTTGCTTCGCATGTGAGTCAAAAATACTTGGTTTAGAAAGTCCACTTAGATGAAACAGAAAAATAGGTATACGTACTTCCATTGCCACCATCCCTGGTCAGAATGAAGATCTGCTGCTGCATTTCCTCTCCTCCCTCCTCATCATCATCTTCATCCTCTCTCATTCCATCCTTGCTGTCCTCATTCTCAGCATTTTCATCCATCTCCTCCATTCCTTCCTCTCCATTTTCCTCATCAGCTTGTTCCTCCTCATTTGATTGCAGATTGTTGTTCTCCTCCATTGTAAATCTGTAAAAATGAGGTAGTCACTCATTCTTTCCATTTAGTGTACAAATCTAAATGGTGAAATCAAAGAGAGGTGTGCTTTCAACAACATAAGCAAATGAAAACAGAGTAAGGGTAAGAGCTACAACTAGGCAGACATTATTTTTTAACATGGGAAGCAATATTGTTAGACCGTCAGCTTTAGTGTATATCAGTGGTGATTCTCTATTCGTGCCTACTGCATAAACTCTCTGCATGAAATAGACATGGAAGACACGAACACACCAGCAGTTGCTAGTGCAACGTACAGCGCTCGGTCACACTGACACGTTGGAGATAAATGTTCACAGTGCAATGTGGAAAAGGCGGCACCTTCGTACGATAACAGCACAGCTTCCCTAGACGACGACATCACGGTTCAAACAGGAAAAAGGAAAGGGCTGTTGATCGATATCTCATCCAAATAAGCTGCTGCTTGGCTTTTGTCCCCGACGATTGTCGCTAGGCAGCTCGGCTCAGCGTCCATCCGGGTATTAAGTGCCTTCCGGGCTGATCTGTCACGAAAGCTAACGCCAACTCGTCTCACATTCATTTGCTGGCAAATACACATGTCTGTATATACCTGTACATGTCGGCATTGCATTGCAAAATCTGCTTTTGTATCCTGACAGCATTGGTAGAAGAGTATAGCTG
>JAWQFJ010026877.1:0-5000 GCA_034096865.1 Theodoxus fluviatilis | reverse complement strand
TCTTGTATCTTGTATCTTGTATCTTGTACTTCACCGCTCTTACAATGCTCATGATATACACTGTACATGGGATATCTGTCAAGATCTCCACAGACCATTTAATTGGGTGTGCGGATGTCCAACCTAAGTATCTTTTTACAGGCAAATGTATAAACTTTTTCAATTCCATCAACGCTGCCCATTCCCCATATTTCTGCTCCATAGAGTAACGTGTGAATCAAAGAGTTTAAAATACACAGTCGTATCGATAGACAGCAAACTCCACATTGTCTATAGGATCTGGACAACCTTTTGTTTACCTTTTGTGGCCAAGTCATGTATGCATACATTCATCGATAATCTGGTAGTGAAAGTATGCCTAGAAATTTATACTTGCTTATAACCTCCAATCTGTTCTTGACAGAAAGAGAGTGAGAGAAAGAGAGAGAGAGAAAGAAGACAGACAGTGACAGTGACAGAGATAGACCGACAGACCAATCGACAGACAGAGAAAGACAGACAGAGACAAAGAGATTGAAGGGCAGACAGACGAGACGGAGGAGAGGAGAGGGAGAGGAGGAGGGAGGGAGGGAGGGAGGGAGAGAGAGAGAGAGAGATAGAGAGAGAGAGAGAGAGAGAGAGAGAGAGAGAGAGAGAGAGAAGCTGATGGGGGAATAAGGAAGAATAATGGGAAGGGGGTTGGGGGTGAGGTGTGGGGTCACGTTACAGTCGGGTGGATTATTGCTGGTGACGGGAACATAGGGTAGAAGTGGTGGCGGATACAGAAAGACACTGCTGCTATTCATATCTAGTCTTGCGATGAGTGGTTGATAGTTTGAGGCGCCAGTCTGAGATAAGCGACAAAGCAAACAAGACGTGACTTTTCGTGTGTACCCGAATGGGCTTATTGACACTAGTCATGAGTCATGCCTGTGTCAGGAGATTGGGTCTCCATGAAGTGTACCTCCTCAGACAAGGCAGAGTTCAAATCGTAACGTGTAGTCTTGCCTTCACTGATACGGTCATTGATGAGTGGCAATGCTGATGTGGGTTGGCGACAGGATTCATTCAGTCCCACAAGCCAGGAACTATTTGTGTTGCACGTGTGGCTGTCTCGTTGTGGTGTTGGTGTTGACTGCACTGACGAACAGCTCAGAGCTCTGTCACATTTAGGCTACATCATTATCATCACTCCTTTACTCCCTATTAAATAGAGGTATGTTTTATGTTAGCTGTGGCGAGACAACGTTTTTTCATGCCTTGTGGTTATTAGTATTATTAGAAATGTTTACTATGCGTCTGCTGAGCCGTAGCCTTAGAGGTTTTTTCATTGCCCTGAGCCGGTGTCAGTACAGAATTGACCCCTGTGCATGTGAATAACTTGAAAGCGTTACAGTGTAGTGGACTTCACTGGCGTTTTAGCGCTGACCAACCAGTGAATTTCAACTTGTGAATTGACCAGTCAGAGTGGGGTGGGATGGACAGTAGTGATTGGACATGCTGGACTTGGTGACGTCAGCGAAGTTATTTAAACAAGTGTCGCCGGATGCTCGAGGCGTCATAACATCTATTTTCTGAAAAAGCAGTGTCCGTGAAGTGGGTTTTTCTGGGTGTCAGTTTGCAGTCCAAAAGCAGTGCGGCCGATGACATCCATTGTGTATCCTCCAATGAATCTGCAGCAACGACGGTACATATCTCATGTACAAATTAACTCCACAGGGACAACAGCGACGCATTTACAAACAGGTTTAAGCCATTTATGCATTTTATCATACAAGCCGTAACTGCCATGTTTATCATTTGGTTATTGGTATAAGAATATGTTTAATACAAAACATGGGAATGGTCCTGGCTGGTACAGACATGAATACATACTGTTTGATTTCCACATCATTTCCCGGGTCAGCACTCTTCTCCAGGCCCTGCAACAGCTCTTGGCAGCAGTCGTGAATCAGGGGTATCATCTGCAGGAAATAATACCAAGCATAAGGCGAAAAAGACCCCCAAAAAACTGTGGTTACGGTAAATAAATGGGGGTCGGAAGGTAGGCCTGACCCTTTAAAAATTGTTTTTAGTTGGCCATTTTGCGCACTTTTGTGTATGTATGTATGTGTGTGTTTTATTATTATTATTATTATTAAATCACTCTTATACCGCGCGATACTCCCACTCAGTGAGACTCAAAGCGCTTCAGCCGATGTCGAGGCTGCCTCTCAGTGTGTAGTGTCTCAAGTCAATGAGACCAGTGTCCTGCTGCCAAGGGCGCTGGCACACTGTTTTAAGAAATTTCATGTATACAGTTGATTCATCTGAACGTAAGCAAAAGTTTATATTTCGCTGTAAACGCTTTTAACAAAACTACAGAGTGCTCATAGAGAAGATGGGACGACATGCAGTTTGTTGTTTACCTTTGACTTTTTCTCTCTTTTCTTTCTCACCACGATTAAACAAGTTTAGGATTGGCAGGGAAAATTGAGTCGGCAAAGAAGACGGTTTGGCTACGTTGCCTATTAGGAGTGAATAAGGAGTGAAACTCTCCAAAGTGGGTTTCAAGAGAGTACTTTAGCAACACAACAAAATGTACGACTCACTGAGGCTTACATCAGCATATTGTAAAGTCTAAGAATACAAGAAAAAAACACAGTATATAGCAATTACAACTAAAAACTCCACAGCATAAAATCAGAGCGATGATAAACTTTCAGAAGGTACATTGCTAGCGAATAAAACCTGCAGTGGCGAACAGCACATGAACAGTAACTTAGGGGACAGCAGAAAGTGAATTAGAGAGACCTACCCGTCTCAGTTTGCCACTGCTGAAGGCGGGAGTGAGGTTATTCCTCACGTGTTTCCAGTGATCATCCTTCATTAGGGTCAGAAAATGGGTTGACGGAAAGGTGTCAATAGCTTTGAAAACCTGAGGAAGAAAAACCAAACCTGTGAGATTTTAACAATTTGATGAATTTAATATGATAATATGTATAAACTTGCGGGAAAAGTTTAAATGTGTATTCTTTAGCAACATGAGTTATTCAGTTGAATGTTTGCATTCTTTCCACAAACAATTCGAGCCCTGTCAAAAAAAATACATTGGCTCAAGTCTTCTCCACAAGAGCGTATGCATAATACTTCTGTTATGTTCCAACAGTACAACCATGACATCCCAGACAAATACAAACCTCACCAAAAAGTACAAATGCATGAAGAATATATCAGTGTTTGGTCGCAGACGTAAATTGATTGATTCAATCTTCCAAATAACTCATATTCAGTCCAAAATGTGCATGAGTTAATCAATAAACCTTTTTTAAAAATCATGTTCTAAAAATATATAGATCTAATTATGGATCACATTGGACCATTGAGAAATGTTCATCTCATACATCACATATCATTACAAGTTAGATGCGATCATCTCGTGAACAGTTTTAGAAAAAAAGTGCCTCAACATGAATCAAATAACCTTCCATCCATAGCAAGATTTGCATGTAGAAACTTGGACGGACTCATGCACCTTATTATCCCAAAAGACATTAGAGGAAAAGAAAGAGGGACAGAAGAAATATACAGATTAGTAGGATGACAAGCATCCAGAGGAGATGTAGATAGAGAGAAATGCAGGAATAACAAGAGATGATAGAGAAGTAGGAGAATGAGAGAAAAAAATGGAGAAAATGGAAAAGAGATAAGCACAGTAAAGCACAAATGAAAGGTAGAATAGCAGAGAATACGTTCCATCTTTGTTGTGGAAAGATCGGAAATGATGGAATGCGACACTCCATGCACAGGAAGGCTCAAAGCAAGTGGGAATCACATTCAGGATTGAAACTCACTCTGTGGTTAGCAAAGTTGGCAAACTGTTTGATGGTCATCTCTCGGATGGCGTCGAGGTCACACACAATTAAAATGGGCTCTTGACCTTCAAACACTCTGCAACAGGCGATATCTTGAGGTAGACCAGAGCTGGACTAACAAACCACGTGGATGATAAGTCGCTATATTAAACGACAACTTTACTTTTACCTCTTTTTACCTCTTTTGAAAAGTAAAAGTCGAAGGGAAAACTGTCCAATAGGTTTTTACTGCGCTCACAAGCTTTCGGAGTAAGCTCCTTCGTCAGGTGATGAAGGAATGCTGGTTGCAAAAGCTTGTGAGCACAGTAGAACCCCCTTGGGCAGTGTTTTCCAGTCGAATGTTTACTGTTCAACTCTGCAACAGATGAAATCAATCATTAATTTGTTTACAAGAGACAAATACAAAAGTTTGGGCTTCCATTTACATTAGGATTTTCTTGCGTAACTGTCAGCACTAGCTAAACATCGGTTGTTCCTAAAAGTGAGGGAATGAAGTCCACAGAAGAAAATTCAATAGCGTTTAAATGATGATGATGATGATGACGATGATGACGACGACAACGACGACGACGACGACGACGACGACGACGACGACGACGATGATGATGATGATGATGATGATGATGATGATGATGATGATGATATACATAGCATATTCAATCATATGCCAACTCATTGCAGCTTAATGTTTGCGATTTGCTTTTAAATAACATTTTGCATAAACTGCATGACAAGAGTTTTTTTAAACCTATGGCGACGCAACTTTTGCTTGAATTTCCCAAGTGTTTTCAGAATAGCATAATATTTTTTTAATGTCCATAATTGCTATCAACACTATAAGAAATGCATTTTATCGAGTTATGCAATACTTTGATTGGATCGATTAAGTTATCTTATCACTCCAGTATTTCTTACTTGTGAGTCATCTTCGTTTTGCCAATCACATACCATACGACTTCTGAAGTCCATAAACTCGAAAAAAAGACAAATCAAATCGTACAGTTGCAACGTCTGAGATAGTGTAGAATACTGTATGATATTCACTGTACTCATTTTACACTCACAACAGTGACTTATCTTACCCAAAGAAACCGTCCTTCTTGTACTTGAAGTAAATGTCTCGATCTGCTTCCTGAAAGTTCTGAAGTAGAGGGAATGAGATCAAGA
>JAWQFJ010026874.1:7500-17658 GCA_034096865.1 Theodoxus fluviatilis | reverse complement strand
AAGGAGGGGAGGGTGGGTGGGAAAGGAGGGGAGGGTGGGTGGGAAAGGTGGGGAGGGTGGGTGGAAAAGGTGGGGAGGGTGGGTGGAAAAGGAGGAGAGGGTGGGTGGAAAAGGAGGGGAGGGTGGGTGGGAAAGGTGGGAAGGGTGGGTGGGAAAGGTGGGGAGGGTGGGTGGGAAAGGAGGGGAGGGTGGGTGGGAAAGGATTGGAGGGTAGGTGGGAAAGGGTGGGTTGGTGGGAAAGGAGGGGAGGGTGGGTGGGTGGGAAAGGAGGGGTGGGTGGGTGGGAAAGGAGGAGAGGGTGGGTGGGTGGGAAAGGAGGGGAGGGTGGGTGGGAAAGGAGGGGAGGGTGGGTGGGAAAGGTGGGGAGGGTGGGTGGAAAAGGAGGGGAGGGTGGGTGGAAAAGGAAAGGAAGGTGGGTGGAAAAGGAGGGGAGGGTGGGTGGAAAAGGAGGGGAGAGGGGGTGGGAAAGGAAAGGAAGGTGGGTGGAAAAGGAGGAGAGGGTGGGTGGGAAAGGAAAGGAAGGTGGGTGGGAAAGGAGGAGAGGGTGGAAGGGAAAGGAGGGGAGGGTGGGTGGGAAAGGAGGGGAGGGTGGGTGGGAAAGGAGGGGTGGGTGGGTGGGAAAGGAGGGGAGGGTGGGTGGGTTGGAAAGGAGGAGAGGGTAGGTGGGAAAGGAGGGGTGGGTGGGTGTGAAAGGATTGGAGGGTGGGTGTGAAAGGATTGGAGGGTGGGTGGGAAAGGATTGGAGGGTGGGTGGGAAAGGAGGGGAGGGTGGGTGGGAAAGGAGGGGAGGGTGGGCGGGAAAGGAGGGGAGGGTGGGTGGGAAAGGAGGGGAGGGTGGGTGGGAAAGGAGGGGAGGGTGGGTGGGAAAGGATTGGAGGGTGGGTGGGAAAGGAGGGGAGGGTGGGTGTGAAAGGAGGGGAGGGTGGGTGGGAAAGGAGGGGAGGGTGGGTGGGAAAGGATTGGAGGGTGGGTGTGAAAGGAGGGGAGGGTGGGTGGGAAAGGATTGGAGGGTGGGTGTGAAAGGAGGGGAGGGTGGGTGTGAAAGGAGGGGAGGGTGGGTGAGAAAAGAGGGGAGGGGAGGGGAGGGTGGGTGGGAAAAGAGGGGAGATGTGGGTGGGAAAGGAGGGGAAGGTGGGTGGGAAAGGAGGAGAGGGTGGAAGGGAAAGGATTGGAGGGTGGGTGTGAAAGGATTGGAGGGTGGGTGGGAAAGGATTGGAGGGTGGGTGTGAAAGGAGGGGAGGGTGGGTGGGAAAGGAGGGCAGGGTGGGTGGGAAAGGAGGGGAGGGTGGGCGGGAAAGGAGGGGAGGGTGGGTGGGAAAGGAGGAGAGGGTGGGTGGGAAAGGATTGGAGGGTGGGTGTGAAAGGATTGGAGGGTGGGTGGGAAAGGATTGGAGGGTGGGTGGGAAAGGAGGGGAGGGTGGGTGGGAAAGGAGGGGAGGGTGGGTGGGAAATGAGGGGTGGGTGGGTGGGAAAGGATTGGAGGGTGGGTGTGAAAGGATTGGAGGGTGGGTGGGAAAGGATTGGAGGGTGGGTGTGAAAGGAGGGGAGGGTGGGTGGGAAAGGAGGGGAGGGTGGGTGGGAAAGGAGGGGAGGGTGGGTGGGAAAGGATTGGAGGGTGGGTGGGAAAGGAGGGGTGGGTGGGCGGGAAAGGAGGGGAGGGTGGGTGGGAAAGGAGGAGAGGGTGGGTGGGAAAGGATTGGAGGGTGGGTGTGAAAGGATTGGAGGGTGGGTGGGAAAGGATTGGAGGGTGGGTGGGAAAGGAGGGGAGGGTGGGTGGGAAAGGTGGGAAGGGTGGGTGGGAAAGGAGGGGTGGGTGGGTGGGAAAGCATTGGAGGGTGGGTGTGAAAGGAGGGGAGGGTGGGTGGGAAAGGAGGGGAGGGTGGGCGGGAAAGGAGGGGAGGGTGGGTGTGAAAGGATTGGAGGGTGGGTGTGAAAGGATTGGAGGGTGGGTGTGAAAGGATTGGAGGGTGGGTGGGAAAGGAGGGGAGGGTGGGCGGGAAAGGAGGGGAGGGTGGGTGGGAAAGGATTGGAGGGTGGGTGTGAAAGGAGGGGAGGGTGGGTGGGAAAGGATTGGAGGGTGGGTGTGAAAGGAGGGGAGGGTGGGTGGGAAAGGAGGGGTGGGTGGGTGGGAAAGGAGGAGGAGTGGGTGGGTTGGAAAGGAGGGGAGGGTGGGTGGGAAAAGAGGGGTGGGTGGGTGAGAAAAGAGGGGAGGGGAGGGAAAGGAGGGGAGGGTGGGTGGGAACGGAGGGTGGGGTGGAAAGGAGTGGAGGGTGGGTGGGAAAGGACGGGAGGGTGGGTGGGAAAGGAGGGTAGGGTGGGTGGGAAAGGAGGAGAGGGTGGTTGGGAAAGGATTGGAGGGTGGGTGTGAAAGGATTGGAGGGTGGGTGGGAAAGGATTGGAGGGTGGGTGGGAAAGGAGGGGAGGGTGGGTGGGAAAGGTGGGAAGGGTGGGTGGGAAAGGAGGGGTGGGTGGGTGGGAAAGCATTGGAGGGTGGGTGTGAAAGGATTGGAGGGTGGGTGGGAAAGGAGGGTGGGTGGGAAAGGAGGGGAGGGTGGGTGGGAAAGGAGGGGAGGGTGGGTGGGAAAGGAGGGGAGGGTGGGTGGGAAAGGAGGAGAGGGTGGGTGGGTTGGAAAGGAGGGGAGGGTGGGTGGGAAAAGAGGGGAGGGTGGGTGGGAAAAGAGGGGAGGGTGGGTGGGAAAGGAAAGGAGGGTGGGTGGGAAAGGAGGGGAGAGTGGGTGGGAAAGGAAAGGAAGGTGGGTGGGTAAGAAGGGGAGGGTGGGTGGGAGAGGAGGGGAGGGTGGGTGGGAGAAGGGGAGGGTGGGTGGGAGAAGGATTGGAGGGTGGGTGGGAAAGGAGGGGAGGGTGGGTGGGAGAAGGGGAGGGTGGGTGGGAGAGGAGGGGAGGGTGGGTGGGAAAGGATCGGGAGTGTGGGTGGGAAAGGAGGGGAGGGTGGGTGGGGAAAGGAGGGGAGGGTGGGGTGGGAAAGGATTGGATGGGTGGGTGGGAGAAGGAGGGGAGGGTGGGTGGGAAAAAAGGGGAGAGTGGGTGGGAGGGGAGATGTGGGTGGGAAAGGAAAGGAAGGTGGGTGGGAAAGGAAGGGAGGGTGGAAGGGAAAGGAGGGGGGGGTGGGTGGGACAAGGAGGGCGGAGGGTGGGTGGGAAAAGGAGGGGGAGGGGGTGGGGGTGGCAAGGGAGGGTGGTGTGGGAACGGAGGGGAGGGGTGGGTGGGAAAGGAGGGGAGGGGGGGCATTGGGAAAGGTAGACGGAGTGAGGGTGGGTGGGGAAAGGAGGAGAGGTGGGTGGGAAAGGAGGGGAGGGTGGGTGGGAAAGGAAAGGAAGGTGGGTGGGAAAGAAGGGGAGGGTGGAAGGGGGTGGGGGTGAAGGTTGTTAAGGAATTATGACACAGCATTAAGAATAGTGAACACCTATAGGGGTGTGTGGAAAGACGTTTCTAAAGATAAGGGAGGAGGGGGGTGGGGGAGGGGGGTGGGGGGGGGGTAGGGGTAGGGGGAGAGGGCAAGATGCACTTGCTCAGTGAACACTGCGAAATTCACACACAAACAAATATCATGTCAGTGATGTTATGGATGAGAAGCCTCGTGTGGATTGTTGCAGCATCTGGATGCAAAACACACACGTGCATGTAAGTATCAGTATACCTACTCCTTGAACTCCGTTGGGGAAGCTGTACTCGATGACCAGAACATCGCAGCCGTCAAGCTGAATCCTCTTGTTCTGGGTGACCACCATCTTTCCTTCAGGGGACGAATCCGTCCTCTGCTCTATGTTCTCCCACGCGTCGATCCCCGCGCTCCTATTTCTGGCTGTGGCCATCTCCTTCTCACCGTTCTCTCCTCCGGAATTCTGCCTGGAGACTTTCGAGGTCGCTGAAGCTCCTCTGACGTCACAACCCGAGGAAGACTGGTGAAGTTTGTCTTCGTTTGAATACGAGCGCTGAAAGCTATGGTCGTTGCCCCCTCCTGCATACCTGGTGCTTGTGGAAGATTGGCTGGTAGATCCCAGTGAAGAGAATCCATTGTCATGCGTAGAGAACTGGCTTCCCTCAGCCTTGCCATAAGATGAGTACAGAGGTGAAGACTGACTCCCAGCAGTTCCATAGCGACCAGAGGAACTTCCCTCAGCCTTGCCAGAAGAGGAGTACAGAGGTGACGACTGACTCCCAGTGGTTCCATAGCGACCAGAGGAACTTCCCTCAGCCTTGCCAGAAGAGGAGTACAGAGGTGACGACTGACTCCCAGTGGTTCCATAGCGACCAGAGATGTTCCTCCGGCTTCCAGAAGAGTGAGAAGAAATGGAGCTTTTACAATCTTCCTTGTCTCCACTGTGGGACATTGCGCCAGAGGCGCCAAATGTTCTACTCAGTGAGGGGAAGGGGTCTTCATTCTGGATGTAGGCATTCCTGGAAGCTCTTCCGCCCTGGTTCTCTGAAGGAAGTCTGCTCAAAGAAAAGTTGTAGTGAATTTGCTGAATTTGAATAAGAATGTTAAAAAACAAAAACAATGTATGAAGCAACTACCATCTGTATCTCAACAATAAGTTGCAACAGACAGCAAACTTGACATTTAAATAAATGTGTCCTCCTCCTCCTCCTCCTCCTGCTCCTCCTCCTGCTCCTCCTCCTGCTCCTCCTCCTCCTGCTCCTCCTCCTGCTCCTCCTCCTCCTGCTCCTCCTCCTCCTCCTCCTCCTCCTCCTCCTCCTCCTCCTCCTCCTCCTCCTCCTCCTCCTCCTCCTCCTCCTCCTCCTCCTCCTCCTCGAGCATATGTAATTATATGTACGAACGGCCCTTTTCAGGGCCATCTGTACTCATGAAAGAATACTTGTCGGTTGCTGTCCACTGTTTTGTATTTTTCAGTAATTATATGTAGATGTAAGAGGGTGAGAATAGGATGTAATGACCTGTCCAAATATCTGTAGTTCAACGCACAATCTTTTATCTGTTCCCATTATTGCGTGCATGGATTGAAACTGCAGAGATACGTGAAAGGCATGCGTTTCTCACACTGTTGTTGCCTTAGAGCTATATATTGTTCACGCAGAATCACTCTCTCATCTGGCACTATCTCTGTCTTTGCGGTGCTTGAGAGCACATCGGATTTTACAGTTTATTCATCTAATGTATCATGTACTGTCTGTAAAATTGAACATAAACCTAGTGTTTATCTTTATCAATCATCCCATATATGGCAACCTGCACTCCATGAGTTGTAAACGGTAATATTAAAAGAAAACGATGAATAAGTATCTGATTTAATTGGCGCCGTAAACATTTCACTGGCCATTTATTTATACTTGAATCACTTTTGGAATCCATTCATTGGCGCAGAATGTACTTTGACTAAAGCGCTTTCCAAAGGAGTGAAGTTTGTCATTTGGGACTGGTGATTTAAGACTCAAAAAGTTGTTAAAACCTGTTAGCACAAGTTTGCCTTCAGCTCCCAGCTTTGAGTTAGAAATTCCGTCTGCCTCACTGAGGTCCTCGCAGAGGCTATTTAAAGCCAGAGCAGGACGGAGGCGAGAGAGGCCACAAAGAGGTCATCCCAGCAGGCGGTAGCCATGTACTGCGCTGTCTATTACCATGAATAAAGACGGATAAATTTGATACCACGTCTTCTTGTCTGCTGATTTCTTGGAGGGAGTGAAGGGAGAGAGACAAGTACACCGTCTCTACACTCCCTGCCTGCTCGAGCCATGCCATACTCCAGCCACACAGCACCTTGCTTCATAACAATGCCCCTTTAGATATATTTAAATTGTGTTCTTACATTTGTGTACATACGTAAAACCAACACATTTTATGTACATATATAAAATCAGTACAGTTAGGAAATACACTCTGAAGTACCATAGAACTAAAAGGAAACTGCATGATCGTATAAGTATTGCTAACATAAATGGTTGATAGTGAACATCAGCCACCACAATGCATTTGATCGATTGACTGAAGGGTCCACTGACCAAGAAAGAAGAAGCGCGATATTAATAATTCTTAAAGCAATTCTCTCTGGAATACCAAGCATACAATCATATGAACTTTTTTTTTAGGGGCATCTCCGGGTCAAACAATTTGAAAAGGTTTGTCTGGGTGTCGCTCAGAGGGTAGTGAATGCGTCGCATCGACTGCAAGGGATAACGCTGCACTAACCATCCCACCTCATATGATATTAAATTCACAAATCTGTCAGCACATCCACTGCTCATAGCGCGAAGTACATACTGTTTTCACATTAAAAAAAATTCTGAATTGTCATATACCCCCTGTCCTTCGCAACCCGTATATCGAAAAAAAAGCATTGTTGTCATCCTCGTTATAATCCTCCTCATCATTATCATCATCATCGAGGTAGATAATGATGACAACAGAACCATCACCACCATTAACATCATCATCACCACGACCACTGACACCACCCCTGACACCACCACCACCACCCCTGACACCACCACCACCACCCCTGACACCACTACCAACACCCCTGACACCACCACCACCACCCCTGACACCACCACCAACACCCCTGAAACCACCACCACCACCCCTGACACCACTACCAACACCCCTGACACCACCACCACCACCCCTGACACCACCACCACCACCACCACCAACACCCCTGACACCACCACCACCACCACTGACACCACCAACACCACTGACACCACCACCACCACCCCTGACACCACCACCAACACCCCTGACACCACCACCAACACCACTGACACCACCACCAACACCCCTGACACCACCCCTGACACCACCAACACCCCTGACACCACCAACACCACTGACACCACCACCACCACCCCTGACTCAACCACCAACACCCCTGACACCACGACCAACACCCCTGACACCACCAACACCACCCCTGACACCACCACCACCACCACCACTGACACCACCACCAACACAACTGACTCAACCACCAACACCCCTGACACCACGACCAACACCCCTTACACCACCAACACCACCCCTGACACCACCACCACCACCACCACCAACACCCCTGACACCACCACCACCACCACTGACACCACCACCACCACCACTGACACCACCACCACTGACACCACCACCAACACCCCTGACACCACCATCAACACCCCTGACACCACCAACACCTCCCCTGACACCACCACCAACACCACTGACACCACCACCACCAACCCTGACACCACCACCAACACCCCTGACACCACCACCACCCCTGACACCACCACCAACACCCCTGACACCACCACCACCACCCCTGACACCACCACCAACACCCCTGACACCACCACCACCACCCCTGACACCACCACCAACACCCCTGACACCACCACCACCACCCCTGACACCACCACCAACACCCCTGACACCACCACCACCACCCCTGACACCACCACCAACACCCCTGACACCACCAACACCACTGACACCACCACCAACACCCCTGACACCACCACCAACACCCCTGACACAACCACCACCACTGACACCACCACCACAACTGACACCACCACCAACACCCCTGTCACCACCACCACCAGCACTGACACCACCACCACCACCCCTGACACCACCACCAACACCCCTGACACCACCACCACCACCCCTGACACCACCACCAACACCCCTGACACCACCACCACCACCCCTGACACCACCACCAACACCCCTGACACCACCAACACAGCTGACACCACCACCAACACCCCTGACACAACCACCAACACCCCTGACACCACCACCAACACCCCTGACACCACCACCAACACCCCTGACACCACCACCACAACTGACACCACCACCACCACCCCTGACACAACCACCACCACCACTGACACCACCACCAACACCCCTGACACAACCACCAACACCCCTGACACCACCACCAACACCACCACTACTGACACCACCACCACTGACACCACCACCACCAACACTGACACCACCACCACCACTGACACCACCACCACCACCCCTGACACCACCACCAACACCCCTGACACCACCACCACCACCACTGACACCACCACCACCACCCCTGACACCACCACCACCACCACTGACACCACTACCAACACCCCTGACACCACCACCACCACCACTGACACCACCACCACCACCACTGACACCACCACCACCACTGACACCACCACCACCACTGACACCACTACCAACACCCCTGACACCACCACCACCGCCCCTGACACCACCACCACCACCACTGACACCACCACCACCACTGACACCACCACCAACACCCCTGACACCACCACCACCACTGACACCACCACTGACACCACCACCACTACTGCCACTACCACCACCACCACAGCTTACACCACCATCACTGACACCACCACCACCACCACTGACACCACCACCACCCCTGACACCACCACCACCACCACTGACACCACCACCACCACACCACCACCAACACCACTGACACCACCACCACCACTGACACCACCACTAACACCCCTGACACCACCACCACCACTGACACCACCACCAACACCACTGACACCACCACCACCACTGACACCACCACCAACACCACTGACACCACAACACCACCACTGACACCACCACCACCACTGACACCACCACCACCACCAACACCCCTGACACCACCACCAACACCCCTGACACCACCACCAACACCACTGACACCACCACCAACACCCCTGACACCACCACCAACACCCCTGACACCACCACCAACACCCCTGACACCACCACCAACACCACTGACACCACCACCAACACCACTGACACCACCACCAACACCCCTGACACCACCACCAACACCACTGACACCACCACCAACACCACTGACACCACCACCACCACCCCTGACACCACCACCACAACTGACACCACCACCAACACCCCTGTCACCACCACCACCACCACTGACACCACCACCACAACTGACACCACCACCAACACCCCTGTCACCACCACCAACACCACTCACACCACCACCACCACCCCTGACACCACCACCAACACCCCTGACACCACCACCACCACTACTGACACCACCACCAACACAACTGACACCACCACCAACACAACTGACACCACCACCAACACCCCTGACACCACCACCACCACCACTGACACCACCACCACAACTGACACCACCACCAACACCCCTGTCACCACCACCACCACCACTGACACCACCACCACCACCCCTGACACCACCACCAACACCCCTGACACCACCACCAACACCACTGACACCACCACCAACACGACTGACACCACCACCACCACCCCTGACACCACCACTGACACCACCACCACCACCCCTGACACCACCACCAACACCCCTGACACCACCACCAACACAACTGACACCACCACCAACACAACTGACACCACCACCACCACCCCTGACACCACCACCAACACCCCTGACACCACCACCAACACAACTGACACCACCACCAACACAACTGACACCACCACCAACACCCCTGTCACCACCACCACCACCACTGACACCACCACCACCACCCCTGACACCACCACCAACACCCCTGACACCACCACCACCACCCCTGACACCACCACCAACACCACTGACACCACCACCAACACCACTGACACCACCACCACCACCCCTGACACCACCACCAACACCACTGACACCACCAACACCACTGACACCACCACCACCACCCCTGACACCACCCCCACAGCCCCTGACACCACCACCACCACCCCTGACACCACCCCACCACCCCTGACACCACCACCAACACCCCTGACACCACCCCAACCGCCCCTGACACCACCATCAACACCACTGACACCACCACCACCACCCCTGACACCACCACCACCACCCCTGACACCACCACCACCACCCCTGACACAACCAACACCACTGACACCACCACCACCACCCATGATACCACCACCACCACCCCTGACACCACCAACACCACTGACACCACCACCACCACCCCTGACACCACCACCACCACCCCTGACACCACCACCAACACCACTGACACCACCACCACCACCCCTGACACCACCACCACCACCCCTGACACCACCACCCCTGACACCACCACCAACTCCACTGACATCACTGCCAACACCACTGACACCACCACCACCACCCC
>JAWQFJ010026874.1:0-2500 GCA_034096865.1 Theodoxus fluviatilis | reverse complement strand
CGACGACGACGACAACAAGGCCTGACGCTCGACCTCGAACAGATTTAAGAATGGCAAATATGAGTAAAACAAGTTACTTGAAATTTTACTTGAATCCCAGCGGTCCATAACGTGTGCTATTTACTCGTGATTCTCTCTCTCTCTCTCTCTCTCTCTCTCTCTCTCTCTCTCTCTCTCTCTCCTCTCTCTCTCTCTCTCCCTCTCTCTCTCTGTCTCTCTCTGTCTCTCTCTGTGTCTCTCTCTCTGTCTCCGTCTCTCTGTCTCTGTCTCTCTGTCTCTGTCTCTCTCTGTCTCTCTCTCTGTCTCTCTCTCTCTCTCTCTCTCTCTCTCTCTCTGTCTCTCTCTCTGTGTCTGTCTGTGTCTCTGTCTGTCTGTCTGTGTCTCTGTCTGTCTGTCTGTCTGTCTCTCTCTCTCCCTGTCTGTCTGTCTTTCTCTCTCTCTCGCTCTCTCTCTCTCTCTGTCTCTCTCTGTGTCTGTCTGTCTGTCTGTCTGTCTGTCTGTCTGTCTGTCTGTCTGTCTGTCTGTCTGTCTGTCTGTCTGTCTGTCTCTCTCTCTCTCTCTCTCTCTCTCTCTCTCTCTCTCTATCTTTCTGTGTGGCTGTCTGTCTGGTTGTCTGTCTCTCTTTCTCTTTGAGTGTCTCTCTCTCTCTCTCTCTCTCTCTCTCTCTCTCTCCCTCTCTCTCTCTCTCTTCTCTCTCTCTCTCTCTCTCTCTCTCTTCTCTCTCTCTCTCCTTATTGTTCAAAATGTTGGTATGGTAAACATTTTGTAATGGGCCGGTGGCCCGAACAAATAATTTTTTCGTTTGGTCGTTCTCTCTTTTTCTCTCTCTTTGTCTCTCTCTCTCTCTCTCTCTCTCTCTCTCTCTCTCTCTCTCTCTCTCTATCTCTCTCTCTTTGTCTCTCTTTGTCTCTCTCTTTCTCTCTCGTTGTCCCTCTCTCTCTATCTCTCGCTCTCTCTCCTTCTCTATCTCTCTCTTTCTCTCTCGTTGTCTCTCTCTCTATCTCTCGCTCTCTCACTCTCTCTCTCTCTCTCTCTCTCTCTCTCTCTCTCTCTCTTTCTCTCCATATCACACACACACACATACACACGCGCGCGCGAGCGAGCGCGCACACACACTCACACACATTTAACTTGTACACACACACACACACACACACACACACACACACACACACACACACACACACACACACAGACGCACGCTCGCACTGACGCATAATTACGCTGAAATGGTCGAAGTCGGAAAGACTTCGATCATTTCAGCCATAATTACCGCATATGCAGTCTTCACCATCCTCCTACTCTTCCTCCACACACCACACACACTCTTTTTCTTCTTACCCCCTCCTCTTCTATCCCCACCCCCTATCCTTCTCCTTCCCCCCGTTCCCCTACTCCCCCACCTTCAGCCTCCTCTGTTAGTCAACATGATCACATACTTATTAAACACGACTTCTTACCCGACCCAAGGACAGGAACAACGATGGACGTCTCTTGGTTCTTTGTGTCTGCCTCTGCACACACGCTGGTGTATAGCGCTGCTATACCACGTTGCCACTGGTCCTTCACGTACGGTCCGTGCACCTGGGGGAGAATGGCGTGGTACACGCGCTTGTAGCTGAGGCTGGGTCCAGCATCGCACCAGTGCACGGGCTTCGCGCTGGCTGTGCCACGTATTGGTGCGTGCTTTGTTCTCATGTCATCCTTTGCCTTGGTGTACACGTGACCACCAATTCTAGAAAAAGCTCTTGCTACAGCGCCGACTCCAGTTAGATAGTTGTCATCTCCAACGACCACGGCGTCTGCTTTCATCAGAGTTATGTCCCCTGAGACAACAGTGACGGTTACGTTGCTGTTGACGGTGAACTTGAGGTGTTCCTCTGGGGTGTACCAGGTGCTTCCACTGTAGGCCATCTGTAGATAACAAAGACAGAAAGAAAAGAAGAAATGTTAATCATGGTTTAGTTCCATGAGTGTAAGCACATTGAAAATAATATTTGGATGGCAGGACTATATTCCCGCACACAAAATCACTTTTTGACAAAACTTTTATACATATTCACTCAAAGGTACATGCTATTATTTAACAAACTGTTCCTCAAATTAAGTTCAACTGCGCTAGTGAGGAAGATAGTGTGAAAAAGAATAAGGAAGCAAGAAGACTTTCGTCCAACCAGGTATTTATTGGCATAGCTTTCGGAGCCAAATAGGCTCCTTCATCAGTGCAGTGAAAAAGAATGTGTGTGTGTGTGTGTGTGTGTGTGTGTGTGTGTGAGAGAGAGAGAGAGAGAGAGAGAGAGAGAGAGAGAGAGAGAGAGAGAGAGAGAGAGAGAGGGGAGGGGGAGGATGGATGGATGGATGGAGTTTAAGTGCCTATCAGCCTTGAAGGCTATATAAGGGGGGGGGGAGAGAGAGAGAGAGAGAGAGAGAGAGAGGAGAGAGAGAGAGAGAGAGAGAGAGAGAGAGAGAGAGAGAGAGAGGGAGGGAGAGAGATAGAGAG
>JAWQFJ010026873.1:15000-17500 GCA_034096865.1 Theodoxus fluviatilis | reverse complement strand
CTACACTGTCCCTTACTCTGACAGTTAGGCCACACCATGTGGACTTCCACGCCAATTCCTCGGCGTCTTCGCTAGACCCCAAATTAGCACACAGCTAGTCGTAGACGAAGTTCGTAGTCACCTGACTACAGAAGCGACCACTACACAGTCCTTCTTTCACTGCCCCTTGCGCTGGCAGTAAGCCCACCCGTGTGGACTATCCCGCTGATTTCTCAGCGTCTTCGCTAAACCTCAAAAATAGCACACAGCTAGGTAAAGACGAAGTTCGTAGTTCCCAGAACTACTAGAAAAGAGTACTTGCGCCTGAGACTCCACAACCGTTGAGGATTGAGCACACCACGTGCTCCCGAAGTATCGCTCGTTGACAGACGCTGGGCACGCGTTGAGTACGTAGACAGAGTTCTCACTAACTCTAAACAGGAGGCAGGTAGTTGCAGAATGCAGAATGGATACAGTTCAGCAGAAATGGCCTGGAAATACAAAACCAATTTGCCTAATGAGAAACCGCGCTTTCTCCCCCAAAAATTCACACAGAATTTGATTCAACAAGAAGCGATGCACTTTTGCTCGAACGCTTAGTTGAAACTTTCCCGCGCCGAGCGAGTAAGTTAGTTTAACCATTTCCTTGCTCACGAATTGAATTACAATTTCACGACTCATGGAGATAGGAACTTCCCCAACTCTCCCCAAGGAGATTTAGTTCAATTCTAAGACACAATTTGCACATTTCCAAGTCCGACCTTCTTCCCGCCCTTATTAACGGTCGTCTCTCCCAAAGGCAAAGAATTGTCGCGCATTGTACATACCTCACAGACCCAGGCCGTGGTTCCTCCCACAAGCAAATTTTCCCCACGTCTCAACCAAGGCTATCTTTTCACTCTCGTGACCGACCCACTGCAGGCCTTCACGACGAGATTTCTCAGCAAAGCGAAACGACTCCGCCCGCCACCCATGTGGCTCCAGTTGGCAGCGCTATCGCTAGCTCAACCGCCTTCATCCAACCGATGAATAAGTCTGCCCAGAAACGCTCTGTCAGACCTGATGATAACTACGTCACGTGATTATCTTCCAATCACTGCCCGTTAATTTTGCGCCCTTAGATCCGTGTTGGGTCGAAGGTAGACCCCGCGTGCATTCCAATACCCCTCCGACCCCCCGAAATGTAACCCCTTGAGGTGACTTTTTCCCGCTGCACGAACCTATCTTTAGTGTCGGGGCAATACGGTTTCGAGTACGTAGTGTTCAATGCAATCTCACGCACTGACATTTTCTTTACATCCTCACTCATAAGTCGCGTCTCGCGACATAGAGATTGCGGGTGGTAGGTAAATTTGCTGTCCGTCTGCATAAAGTAGAAAAGACAGCGAACCACTCAGCGAAGTAGAGAAGTTGAAGGGTAGTAAACTGTAAATATGCCATCCCGTCTCTACGCTCAATTTTATAAAAATGTATTGATATCAGCATGTTAAGAATTAAACAAAGATGACAAATTTGAATGTACGAGGTGAATTCGTTAAATAGGTTTCCTTTCTTTGTCAGTCAAAGTGAAATTTGTGGTTTCATGCCGCGCTCAAGTGATGATAAACTGTTGGCGAACTCGGTGAAGGGTAGCACACTTTAAACAAGCCGTCCCGTCTCTTCGTTCGATGTAAAAGATAACTACTGACAGCAGCATGATCAGCAATAAACAGAGAATATAAATCTGAGTGTACGAGGTGAATAAGTTTTATACAATTCCTTACACAATAAAAACAGGTTGAACTGCTGTTTTCTTACCTTGATATATTTTGGTGAGATGGATGTAAACACATGTTCTTCTCACTGTTGAAATGAGCATTTATTCCTTCGCCAATCCTGCAACTTTTAGCATTGTTTGTAAAGTAACTGAGCGGGAAAAGTGATTTGACGTTGACCACTGTTTTCAAAAGTAGGCGCGAAAATGGTGCCATTCTGCGCGCGATGCAAACACGCTGAAAAATTCGCATTTAATAACGAATGTATTCCCCTACACAAGATCAACAAAAACAAAAAGCATAGATATCGAATCCTTGTCCATTTCTCATGAAGTAGATGTGTTTTAAAGTCAAAAAGACTGCGTTCTTTTTTGTACGTTGCTTCGATAGGGATGAACCCATCGTTTTTTAATTTGTCTCCGCTGTTGGACGGCCAATTGGACATGCTACTTCAAGTGATAGCGACTTTTTTTCGTTTGGGGGAGTGAACATCGGTTATTTCTGCCGTTGTTCTTGAGGTGAATTCCTGCCGCAAAGGATGGGATGAGTCTTGCAACATTCTGTAGGCTTTCTGTAACATGTTATCTATGTACAATTTCTGTAACATGTTATCTATGTACAATTTCTGTAACATGTTATCTATGTACAATTTCTGTAACATGTTATCTATGTACAATTTCTGTAACATGTTATCTATGTACAATTTCTGTAACATGTTATCTATGTACAATTTCTGTAACATGTTATCTATGTACAATTTCTGTAAC